>JAMBLF010000993.1:0-141210 GCA_030578115.1 Leucoptera coffeella
CACCGTAGTATTGAACGCATTTCGTAAATGTATTTTTATTACATTACATTTTTTTTTATTATAAAAAAATAATAATATGTAATGTAACTATATATATTCTTTCTTTACAGATGCAAGACGCCTCCCTGGCTAACACGCAGCAGTTGGTGCGCTCAGTACTAGCTCATTATGAAGCACGCTCTGCCAACCCGCATCGGCAACGCCTGGTCTGGCGACTCAGCGAGCGTACTCTCAAGGTAGACAGATATATAGCATTGACTTATACCAGGGCCTTGGTCTTATACCAGAGCCTTAAGGCATACATAAATCCACATCACATACAACGAATATACAAGAAATACTATACTTATATATCATCACATACAACGAATATACAAGAAATATTATACTTATATATGAGTGAAGTGGAAGGGCGGTTACGTAGGGGCCGGCCTAATAAGACGTATAACAGTCAGATAGACGCTATATTGAAAAAGGGTGACGTTAGGAGTACCTATAACCGCCGAGAGTGTATGAGAGGATGTATGAATGTCAATGAAGCGAAAGTGGTCTGTCAGGATCGAGACAAATGGGGATCCGTGATCTCTGCCTACTCCTCTACAGGGAATCAGGCGTGATGTGTATGTATGTATGTACTATACTTATCACTACATAATATAAAACAAAGTCGCTTTCTCTGTCCCTATGTCCCTTTGTATGCTTAAATCTTTGAAACTACGCAACGGATTTTGATGCGGTTTTTTTAATAGATAGAGTGATTCAAGAGGAAGGTTTATATGTATAAAAACATCCATTAAATAGTGGAGTAGGCTATATATTTTATACTCGTGCGAAGCCGGAACGGGTCACTAGTTATAGATAAATAAATACATAATATATAGCATATATCATTTAAGACCAAATGGACAGCAGAAGCGTTTCCCTATAAAAGGGTAGACAGAGATCACATATTCCCTTTTTTCTCCATCGTAACCTAACCTGGCAAAAGTTGAATCAATCAATCAGCCTATGTCAGTCCACTGCTGGACGTAGGCCTCCCCAAGGGTACGCCACAAAACGCGATCACTCGTGGCCCTCAGCCAACCACTACTAGCGACCTTTTTCAGGTCATCGCTCCATCTAGCAGGGGGCTTCCTACACTATGTTTGGCCAAAGTAAATAAGTTTTTATTTTAATTCTAGGTCCTGAGACCAACGGATCGGTTGACATCCCTTCTCCCAACCATTGAAGAACAGAACATGGTCACTGAAGCATCGCCAGTCAGAAACAGGTAATATCCGTAATTACATACATATATTCACGTCATTCATATATTAATTTAAATATGTGGTTTTCATTTACGTACATAATTTACAGTCGCTAACGGTGAGGGAAAACATCGTGAGGAAACCTGCCTATCCTTCAGGATAGGTAATAGTCAGTGCCCATATACGGCGATACGGTTCACTACCTATCACGTTGGGTGCTGTCTATCTAGTGATACGCGGGCTTCGAATGACCCATACCTAACATGCCTTCGAAATTTCGGAAATGGGCATTAAGCCTCTGACTACCCCGCCATAATAAAAAAGGGAGTGTGTATACACAAGTCGTGAAGCGTATGTTATGTTATATTCACGTCCTTTAATCCCTTTCGGGATGAACATAACTTTGGAGACCTTGTGACAAAGTGTGAAAATTTAATAAAATCAGCGACTTGTAATCCTCAAATGTTAGGATTTAATACAATATTGGACGATGGACTAGCAAATTGCAATTAATATTCTATTACAATGGCTACATTAGCATGACAGGTTTCATACGAGTATCCAAATAAAAACTTTGTAATTTCAATGTACTAAGTAATCCTAAATTGAACACCTACTCTCAAACCTTGACGAATCAAGGCACTCAAATCTCCAACCACTCCTAAAAGACATACGTGATATTACATACAAACATACAGATCACGCCTGATTCCCTGTAGAGGGGTAGGCATAGATCACGGATCCCCATTTGTCTCGATCCTGACAGACCACTTTCGCTTCATTGACATTCATACATCCTTTCATACACTCTCGGCGGTTATAGGTACTCCTAACGTCACCTTTTTTCAATATAACGTGATATTAATCGTGATAATAATACTAAACTGTATTACAGATCGGGCAGTGAAAGCAGCGTATCAGAAGAAACCTCAGATTGGCCCCGCAGTCCCCTTTTACCAGTTTACTGCGACAACTGACGTCAGAAACCAACCCTGTCTGCCCCCAACAAGAAACAAGCGTGAACAAGCAAGAAAACGTTTCCATCACATCGTGAGTGACTCTCGATTTAACTTCTAGTCCAACAGATGGCTCTGTAGCCCAAGGCCCTAGTCCACTAATGCATTATAGCTACAGTAGTTCCAGTAGTGATACAATAGTGCGTCAGTAGCAGTATTTTGACACTTTTGGTACTCCATTAACAACTTTACGCTACTGAAGCGCTGTCCAACTGCGTCTGACGTACAAAAAAAGCTAATCCTTAATTGTGCCTCAATATCACTTAAATCGTGTTTTTTGGTACTCCACTATTGTTTTGACAGTAGACGTAAGCGAGTGTGCTATTGAGTTGTTACTGACGCGCTATTGAGTCACTATCGAGACACAACCACTTTTACAGCGGTGACGCAGTAGCAACGCAGTTGTATCACCGTCATAGTTATTTAGTGGACTAAGGCCCTTTTTATTAGGGATAACGAACTGTCACTTGCAACTTTTGTATGAGGCTTTAATATGGTATCTTTAGTGTGAAATGGAATAAGTTAAAGTTATTGTTGATTTTCTATTTAAATAAAACCTTTGCGGACAGTTACTCGGTGATAAGAGAGTTTTAAATGTCATTTTGACGTTTTAATGACATAACTGTTGTAGCTTTGACAGATGTTATGTAAAGATCTGTATAGAATGGTGAATTTTCTGTAGTTTGTTGGTTTTATGTAAATATCAGGTGAAAAGGGGTACGACATTTTTTGTTGGTTCGCAAATATCATATCACAACAGCATAAAGAAAGTTACGATGCCAGTTAAAGAAAGTTAGGTAAGGTTAATTTTAATTTCTAATTAAGGTTTTGTAAAGTAGAAAAGTAAAAAAAAATATTAAAAAGTGAATATTAATGTAGGGACATGAGTTTTTCTGTAAGAATATGATGTTTTAGTGCAATTTTTTGATGAAAAAATAAACGAAATGAATGTGTAAAAGAGCGAATGGCAATACCTTTTGTGTTCCATAGTTTTGAGTGTGTGTAAAAAAAAAAGTATTATTTTTAGTTTGTATTTTTTCTGTCGATTAGGGATTTATCATATTTATGTATGTTATTATGTATTATATAAAATGCTTATCGTTTGGTGAAGAATTCTATTAATTCATTGTAAGTATATTTTCGCATTAAATGTGTTTAATTTATATAAATATGGAAAAACTACATATTTAATTAGTTTTTTATTATTACGTTTAATATATTTCTATTTAATTAGTTGCTTAACTTATTATAGAAAAATCTTTATGCATCTATTAAAATATATTCATAATAAAATATATTTAATATATAAACTTTATTACTAAAACCCAGACGAAGCATATTGTATAATATGAAATAAATGTATACACAGTGACACGTAAAGATCCCTGTAAAAAATCAAACTGAAAAACATATTTTCCATACTGTGATCATTTTTATATAAAACTTAATAGGTAATTATATTTTCTATATTAGGTTTTTTAGCATCAATCATACGATTGTCAACAATTTCTTTCAAAAGCATGTGATGTATAATATCCAATAGAGTTATGTATTTGGGTTAAATATTGGTAGATTTTAGGGTATTTCTTTGTGAAATATATAAATTTTGAATGCTTTTGTATTTATAAATAATTTTTCAACCTAAAAATAAGCTTTTTTGATAAAAAAAAACTTTTTTTTTTCTTCGTTTATTTTATGTTTAATACAAATTGTTGATAATTGTGTGTTTGCCAATTGGAAATGCCAAATATGGTTGTAGGAACTTAAAAAAGTATGTAAAGTTTTAGACTTTGAAAGTTGTATAGCACTTTTGGAATAAGATTTGAATTCGATGGCTTGCTAATTTTGTATATATTAGACAAAAATCCCAATTCATAAATTATCTGCATGATTTTCGGACCTAAATCTCTTTGAATCTATGAAATTTCTTCCAATCTTCATTCATTAGAAATGTGATCAAGGTAGTTATATGTAAACTAGTAATGCTTTTTTCTAATTACATACCCAAAACACTATTTTTTGTACTATATAAACTTTAACGTACAATTTTTTTTCTATACAACTTTAATTTAGTACCTAATAACTATTATACCTTTCTATAACACTTTTATTATAATTTTAAATAGTTTTATCCATAAAAAAAATTGGCAAGCTAGTTAAAAGTTGAATATTACTTAAAAGGTGTTATTTATATTTCACTAGTCTAGAAAATAAGTAATTTTTTAAGCTTTCACCGTCCCAAATATTGTCGCTTTAAATACCTAATATTTCAATACATATCTATTGTGCAATCTGTACTGGAAGTTTTAATAATCTTGTTTCAGATGTTGCAATAAGTGTGTATTTAAATATTGTATCTCTTTTTTAGGAAAAAAATCATTTTAAAGCGATAATATTTAGGAGGGGTGTAATTTTGTATGATTGAAAATTTTCCACCGATTTTTTAAGATGAAAAACCATGTATGTATATTTTTAAGTATAAAAAAAAGTTTAATATAATATATGACACAAAAGTTTAAATCGAAATAATTTTTATGCATTGACGTATATTGAATTCCAAATTATTTGTAATTTATATATATTAATGAATAGCTGACATATTTTACATTTATAAAATTGTCGAACTTTCTATAATTTTTTTGAAATTTACTTCTACTTATATTTTATTATTTAGCTTTATAATAAGTCAAAAAAAAATACCTGAGTAAAATATCATAGATAAATTGACAAAAAAATATTAAAAATGTATGTTAAAAAAACAAAAAAATGTGATCTCAAGTTATTTATGCATTTTCTTAATGTTTATTTTACATAAATAAATATTAAGAGAGTGTATAACGCATATTTTAAATTTTACGTGTATGGGTGTATTTTTTCGCAAACAAAACCCTTTTATAAATCGAATAAATAAATTATTACTATTTCAAACTTCAGTCAACGTTTGGTGCTTAAATGTGAAAAACTAAATCCATATACGTAAACTATTAAAAACAATTATAAATGCGTGCAAAATAAGTGTATGTTTATATAAAAATACATACAAAACATGAAAAATAACACTCATGTAATTAATATATGGAATAAATACCAACGAATATAATTTTCCTTTCATTCAATTGGAAATGAAAGAGAAATTATATTCAAAAGTTCCTTGTCTACTAAAAACATATACATTTATTCAAAAATGTATGTTTTAACATCTATTTGGATCATTCCATACTTATGTGCTGGTCCTACATTATCCAAAGGACTAAAAATGTCTTATATTTTTGTTTCAATCAATATTTCAATGTCATTTTGATTCTATTGCATTTGTGTAGAGCAAAGCATTTTGGTAAAAAGGAAAAAAATGTAAAGTAAATTTTCATTTATGTCATAAAATATCGTCTAAATAAACTTTTTGTGTACAAATGTCTAAAAAGATCAGAAAATTTAGTTTTTGTTTGTATTACAAAACTAGATTGAACAGAATTCTGATAAATGTAGTTACTTTTTAAGCTAAATCGATATATTTTACAACTTGGACTAAGATTAACCTAATAAGATGGTACATTTCTTAGATTAAAATAGTTAATACCTTTTGCATTTCTACAAATGTGCTTTTTTCATGCCATCAAGCATTTTTCTTAATATTTTTAACATTTTTTCACTATTAGTATACAGTAAATTAGAAAACTTTGTAAAAATATGCAAAAAAAACCTTTTTTTCTGAGTTGTAAATAGGGTTTAGCTTAAAAGTGCAAAATATAGATTTTTCATGTTTTTTGTATGAACGTGAGAGGAAGAATGAAGGAATAAAATAATCTCGAATTCACATGAATTGAAAATACATAGATACAAGTCTTAATACCTGCTTTTTATTTAATCTCCTAATACACACCTTACATATACATTCACGTCCTTTAATCCCTTTCGGAGTGGACAGAACCTTGGAGACGATAATATCCAAGGAATTTTTTTACCATGAATATTGGGGTTGTAATGTAATGTTATGGAATATTAGTGACACGTTGCTAGCCTAACGCCGAACAGATTCCATTGACCCCTAGTCTTCTACGACATACGAAGAACGGCAGCTAGTTTGCATTCTTTGTATGTTCCAGACTAGTACGGGACATACCTTTGCATTCACGAGTTCACGACCATAAAATCCTTTTCGAGACAGAGGTTGAGTGTCGACTATTAACTCATTCGACACCGCGCCATTTTTTAGCGTCTTACTAGCGGAGCCGCCATACAAACGGTCATGAACACGCTAGGCGTGTCCGCGGCTTTGCGAATTAGAAAAAATGAACACGCCACGCGTGTCCACTGGCTCTACGCGAAGTTTAATGTTTCTAAATACGTTAATTATTCATTGTGGTAGTTTATTTCCTTAGTTCTGTTTGTGCAACGAAAGAGATAAGATTGTGGCAACAGTATAGTGATTTTAAACCGGGAATTATGGCGGAATATGGATATTCTGGTAAGTAGGTAAATTAAATATGTTGTGATTCTCAAACTTATATATTATTAAATTTATAATATTTTTTGTTTGTATGGTATTATATTATTTACTCATCTATCGACTAAAATCACTCGGAAACATATTATTGTGTTAGTACTAATATTATAATAAACAGGCTAACAGGTATTCATTTTTAGTATAAATATAACTTCTTTCAAAGTAGAAATCACGTGAAGATATGGTTATTCGTGTGGTAAATACCATGTACACAAATTCTTATTAATTTTTTTCATGTACTTTTCGAGATATACTCGAAAACTTATGCACACACGATGCGTGTCCGCGGCGTGGCTAGTAGAATTTTGAAGAACACGCTACGCGTGTCGTTGGCTCTGAATGAGTTAACTGAGCATTGTGATGGTCTTTGGCGACTCAAAACCCACTTTTATATAAAAGAGTTTATTAACTATTTCGTGAAATACGAAAAACACAATATGCTTATAATACACAATATGCTTAGTCCTTACCCTAAACTCTAAACTAAACATAAACAGAACAACACATTTTAAAATTTCATTCATTACCTATTACATTCTAGAGCGGGGATTCGAACCTAGGACCTATAACTAGTCAGAGGTATTACCCACTTGGCAACAACTATAAGGTGTCTATCTAGTTTACATTTTCGTAATAAAAATACATTTACGAAATGCGTGTAGCGAATACTACGGTGTGGGAAAAACATCGTGAGGAAACCTACCTGTTCCCAGAACAGGTAATAGTTAGTGCTTGTAAATGGCCACATTTATTTTTATTTATTTATTTCCATAAATGTATAATAATGTCCTAACAGGAAAACCTTACGACATTTTTGGAGTAACAATAAAAAAAAAATGAACATAACGTAACAACACATAGGTACAAGTACATAAGAAAACAAACAGAGAGAAACTCATTTCGTAACATATATAGAGCATGGCAACCCTCTTAAAGTCAGGCTTACTGCAGATGCAGAGGTCCACACATAAGCGGATAAAAAGGATACGTACCATAGAGTTTTAAATACACGTATACTATAAATTTATTTTGTATACGCTCCAGCATGAGGCTATATTTAGCTTCATACGGATTCCATAATAATGCACTCGTTTCTAATCTACTTCGCACCAATGCGTTGTACAGAACTTTCACAGTATGTATGCTGTGAAAGCCTGCACAAGTACGAAGAACCAAACCTAAGCTACGAAAGGCTTGTTTACAAATCCTGCGGACATGCTCTCTGAAACTCAAGTGCAAGGTGATATGTACCCCCAGGTCACGCACCGCGTCCACGCGGCGCAGCTGGTCACTCCCCAAACGGTAATGTCTGACCACCTGTCACATTGAGTACTAACTATATGGTTAACACGTGGGTTCGAGGTGGCCATAGAATTACTACCTTCGCAATTACGGAGATGGACACCTGAACCTCTGACTACCCCATAAGGGTTAATGGTCGTGAACGCGCGTACGTATAACTATATATACTTTAATATAAAAAAACACGAAAATTACTTACCTTTATTAGTCAGAGATTCAGGTTTCAATCTCAATAGCGAAGGTAGTAATATCCTTGAAGGACGATAGTCCTTTTTAGGAATATCCTTGAAGAACGATAGTCCTTTTGGGGAATATCTTTAAAGGACCGTAATCTTTTTCAGGAATATCCTTGAAGGACGATAGTCCTTTTGCGGAATATCTTTGAAGGACCGTAATCCTTTTTAAGAATATCCTTGAAGGATGATAGTACTTTTCAGGAATATCCTTGAAGGACGATAGTCCTTTTCAGGAATATCTATGAATAATGATAGTCTTTTTAAGGAATATCCTTGAAGGACGATAGTCCTTTTCAGGAATATCCTTAAAGGACGATAGTCCTTTTCAGGAATATCCTTAAAGGACGATAGTCTTTTTCAGGAATATCCTTGAAGGACGATAGTCCTTTTTAGGAATATCCTTGAAGAACGATAGTCCTTTTGGGGAATATCTTTAAAGGACCGTAATCTTTTTCAGGAATATCCTTGAAGGACGATAGTCCTTTTGCGGAATATCTTTGAAGGACCGTAATCTTTTTCAGGAATATCCTTGAAGGACGATAATCCTTTGCATGAATATCCTTGAATGATGATAGACATTTTCAGGAATATCCTTGTAGGACGATAGTCCTTTTTAGGAATATCTATGAAGAATGATAGTCTTTTTCAGGAATATACTTAAAGGACGAGAGTCCTTTTCAGGAATATCCTTGACGGACCATAGTCCTTCTCAGGAATATCCTTGAAGGATGATAGTACTTTTCAGGAATATCCTTGAAGGACGATAGTCCTTTTTAGGAATATCCTTAAAGGACGAGAGTCATTTTCAGGAATATCCTTGACGAAACATAGTCCTTTTCAAGAATATCCTTAAAGGACCAGAGTCCTTTTCAGGAATATCCTTAGAGGACGATAGTCCTTTACAGGAATATCCTTGAAGGACGATAGTCCTTTTCAAGAATATCTTGACGGACCATAGTCCTTTTCAGGAATATCCTTGAAGTACGACAGTCCTTTTCAGGAATATCCTTAAAGGACGAGA
This sequence comes from Leucoptera coffeella, assembly GCA_030578115.1. NCBI lineage: Eukaryota > Metazoa > Arthropoda > Insecta > Lepidoptera > Lyonetiidae > Leucoptera > Leucoptera coffeella. The sequence goes on from JAMBLF010000993.1 coordinate 9,327, forward strand.
GTCCTTTTAAGGAATATCCTTAAAGGACGAGAGTCCTTTTCAGGAATATCCTTGACGGACCATAGTCCTTATCAGGGATATCCTTTAAGGACGATAGTCCTTTTCAGGAATAACCTTGAAGTACGACAGTCCTTTTCTGGAATATCCTTGAAGGACGATAGTCTTTTTCAGGAATATCGTTGAAGGACGATTAGAATTTGAATTTGGCAAAGAAGAAAAAACGTTTTGTTTAGATACAGTAAAATGATTTTTACCAGAAGTAGAGGCTTCGCTTTTATAGTTGAATGCGGTTAAATTGTGTGCATCTGGATTGAGGGCCCATTTTTCAAATATTGGACAATCGAAATGAAACTCACAGGGCATTTAGTAAAGAATTAGTAAAAACTATAGCATCTATTCTTAAATTTCTTAAACTTGAAACAAAGAAGTTATTGTCAAAAAACTGTGGCCCTCAATCCAGATGCCAGCATTTTCTAGATCTCGGAAAGTACGAATCCTGGGATAATGCTGTTTATTCGAGGATTTAGTAAAGAATTTCTTAAATAAATTAAGAAAATCTCAAATCTCAAAAATGCGTTAAATATAGGTTTAGGGCGATTTTGCTATGGCCCTCAGTTCAGAGCTCGCTGACTTTTGGAATCATCAAAAAATGAACATTTCTATGCAAAAAGACTAATGTAACTTACATTATCTTGAAGCTCTATGGCTCAATGAATTAGTAATGAAGAAATAACGATACAAAAGCGAATAGTTTAAGAGAAAATGAAATTTGAATTTTCATCTGACGTACAAACTGAGAGCCCTAAACTTTCGGCGATATTGACTAAACTCAGCCATCTACACTAGCGTACATAAGGATGACTAATTTTACTAATTTTTTACTAAATCCGTGCAATATTTACATGCCTCTAAATATCACACTTTAAGAGGAAAATGATTTTGATTATTTATATAGGAGAAAATTCTGTAGGGTGACTATGTTATGTGTAAATATAAAAAAAGTATTCGACGTCCCGAACCAAATAAAAAGATACATATGAACCAAAGTAGCTAGGATTGGAGGTTAAATTGCCTACGCAAAGTCATCAAACACTTATCTATGGTGGAGATAGTGATCAGTCCGTTTGAAAGTATTATATTTCCTATCTAGAAGATGCACTCTGTATTGGGGATGAAGTTAGCACCTGTGTGTCATATCAAAGTCAAGCAAATTTAAATTACGAAATCTCTAATGTAATCTCCTTTGATTTGAACGGCACAGATAAAATTTATATCAAGGAAATACCGGAGACAATAAATGTAAAAGGAAAATGTTTTAAATTATTAGGTGCTACTGAATTTGTCCCAGGGAATTATTTTGGCCATTACAAGGGACATGGTTTTGTAAAGGGCTGCATGATCTGTTATGACGATTTATTGCTAAAATTTGAAAATAGCAGAGGACAACCTATTTATATTCACACTATATCATACCTTTTAGCAGATTCCAATTTTGAAGAATAATCTTTATTTTTTATTCATTTAGGAAAACAAACAGTTGTACAATTATAGAAAATAACAAATACTTAACATTCATAATAACCTACAACATCGTAAACCTCACATTTCTTTATAACCAATATAACCTACACTATTTACCCACTGTTTTAACCAATTGGAAATTGACGCTGCATTGTGTGAATACCTTTTTTTTTTCATTTATTCATTGTGTGATATTGTGTGAATATCAGGCCATAGAATTTGTAAATAATTATTGTTTTTATTACTTCAGACTAGTTACAAGAAATTTTATTTTTTAATATGGTATTTTATATTTCAACCTTTCTGTAAATTCGACGTAGCTCATTCATTGATGGATTGATTCTGTATCAATGAGTACGAATTTCAAAGCCCGGAACATGTACTTTTATGGAAATTAAATTTTCTATTTGATTGTTTGTGTTGTATTGTGATTGGATAACTTGTGCTCCGCAATTGTAAAGATGATTACTCGAACCTGAAAACCCTGCAAAGATTAAAGTCACGAAAGTGTTTGTTCTGTCGGTATACTTTTATATAGTTTACTTTTAATTTATTTGGTGATTCCGGTTTCTGCGGCGTTACAGATAGTGTGTTGTATTGTAGCTAATATCTTTGAATGTGGTTATTGTCAATAAAGTGCTAATAATCTATGTTTATATTTCATTAAAAACATTTCTATTTATTTTTACGCAACAAATAAAGCCGTAACATATTCGTCATATACCTCGTACATACCCTCAAAGACACGATAATATTTCATAGGTCAATTTTTAGCATACATAAATATTAGGGTTGTAATTGACACATTACAGAACACAATATTTCAAGTTTTCACATTGACTTTCAAAGGATACATGAATAAATAGACGATTGACACACTGATTCTATTTTCAAACGGACTGATCACTATCTCCACCATAGATAAGTGTTTGATGACTTTGCGTAGGCAATTTAACCTCCAATCCTAGCTACTTTGGTTCATATGTATCTTTTTATTTGGTTCGGGACGACGAATACTTTTTTTATATTTACACATAACATAGTAATCCTACAGAATTTTCTCCTATATAAATAATCAAAATCATTTTCCTCTTAAAGTGTGATATTTAGAGGCATGTAAATATTGCACGGATTTAGTAAAAAATTAGTAAAATTAGTCATCCTTATGTACGCTAGTGTAGATGGCTTAGTTTAGTCAATATCGCCGAAAGTTTAGGGCTCTCAGTTTGTACGTCAGATGAAAATTCAAATTTCTTTTTCTCTTAAACTATTCGCTTTTGTATCGTTATTTCTTCATTACTAATTCATTGAGCCATAGAGCTTCAAGATAATATAAGTTACATTAGTCTTTTTGTATAGAAATGTTCATTTTTTGATGATTCCAAAAGTCAGCGAGCTCTGAACTGAGGGCCATAGCAAAATCGCCCTAAACCTATATTTAACGCACTTTTGAGATTTGAGATTTTCTTAATTTATTTAAGAAATTCTTTACTAAATCCTCGAATAAACAGCATTATCCCAGGATTCGTACTTTCCGAGATCTAGAAAATGCTGGCATCTGGATTGAGGGCCACAGTTTTTTGACAATAACTTTTTTGTTTCAAGTTTAAGAAATTTAAGAATAGATACTATAGTTTTTACTAATTCTTTACTAAATGCCCTGTGAGTTTCATTTCGATTGTCCAATATTTGAAAAATGGGCCCTCAATCCAGATGCACACGTTAAATTTGAATTAAATTCAGCTTCCTTAAAGTTTTTATCCCAAGCTGAAAATTTTTCATAGTTTTGGCAAGTTTTTATCAGTGAATCAATATAATTTATATCTTTCAGTGCAACGAAAACGGAATAGCAAGGTCTGATATTTCTAAGAAGAATTTCAAGCTTTTCTTTTTCATTAAGTTTTTTAGATAATCTGTTAAACATTCCAGTCATTGCTGACATTGACATACAGTCATCCTTGACGGACCATAGTCCTTTTCAAGAATATCCTTGAAGGACGAGAGTCAGGAATATCCTTGAAGAACGACAGTCCTTTTCAGGAATATCCTTGAAGTACGACAGTCCTTTTCAGGAATATCCTTGAAGTACGACAGTCCTTTTCAGGAATATCCTTAAAGGACGAGAGTCCTTTGAACGAATATCCTTAAAGGACGAGAGTCCTTTTCAGGAATATCCTTGACGGACCATAGTCCTTTTCAGGAATATCCTTAAAGCACGATAGTCCTTTTCAGGAATATCCTTGAAGGCTCATAGTCCTTTTCAGAAATATCCTCAAAGGACCACAGTCCTTTTCAGAAATATCCTTGAAGGACGATAGTCCTTTTCAGGAATATCTATGAAGAATGAAAGTCTTTTTCAGGAATATATTTAAAGGATGATAGTCCTTTTCAGAAATATCCTTGAAGGACGATAGTCCTTTTCAGGAATATCCTTGAAGGACGATAGTCACTTTCAGGAATATTCTTTAACGACCATAGACCTTTTCAGGAATATCCTTGAAGGACGATAGTCCTTTTCAGAAATATCCTTGAAGGACGATAGTCCTTTTGCGCAATATCTTTAAAGGACCGTAATCTTTTTCAGGAATATCCTTGAAGGACGATAGTCCTTTTGCGGAATATCTTTGAAGGACCGTAATCTTTTTCAGGAATATCCTTGAAGGACGATAACCCTTTGCATGAATATCCTTGAATGATGATAGACCTTTTCAGGAATATCCTTGTAGGACAATAGTCCTTTTTAGGAATATCTATGAAGAATGATAGTCTTTTTCAGGAATATACTTAAAGGACAAGAGTCCTTTTCAGGAATATCCTTAAAGGACAAGAGTCCTTTTCAGGAATATCCTTGACGGACCATAGTCCTTTTCAGGAATATACTTGAAGGATGATAGTACTTTTCAGGAATATCCTTGAAGGACGATAGTCCTTTTCAGGAATATCCTTAAAGGACGAGAGTCATTTTTAGGAATATCCTTGACGGAACATAGTCCTTTTCAGGAATATACTTGAAGGACGATAGTCCTTTTCAGGAATATCCTTGAAGGACGATAGTCCTTTTCAGGAATATCCTTGAAGTCCCATAGTCCTTTTCAGAAATATCCTCAAAGGACCATAGTACTTTTCAGAAATATCCTTGAAGGACGATAGTCCTTTTCAGGAATATCCTTGAAGGACGATAGTCATTTTCAGGAATATCCTTGAAGGACGATAGTCACTTTCAGTAAAATTCTTAAACGACCATAGACCTTTTCAGAAATAGCCTTGAAGGACGATAGTCCTTTTCAGGAATATCCTTAAAGGACAAAAGTCCTTTTCAGGAATATCCTTGAAGGACGATAGTCCTTTTGCGCAATATCTTTAAAGGACCGTATCTTTTTCAGGAATATCCTTGAAGGACGATAGTCCTTTTGCGGAATATCTTTGAAGGACCGTAATCTTTTTCAGGAATATCCTTGAAGGACGAGAGTCCTTTTCAGGAATATCCTTAATGGACGAGAGTTCTTTTCAGGAATATCCTTAAAGGTCGAGAGTCCTTTTCAGGAATATACTTGAAGGACGATAGTCCTTTTCAGGAATATACTTGAAGGACGATAGTCCTTTTCAGGAATATCCTTGAAGTCCCATAGTCCTTTTCAGAAATATCCTCAAAGGACCATAGTACTTTTCAGAAATATCCTTGAAGGACGATAGTCCTTTTCAGGAATATCCTTGAAGGACGATAGTCATTTTCAGGAATATCCTTGAAGGACGATAGTCACTTTCAGTAAAATTCTTAAACGACCATAGACCTTTTCAGAAATAGCCTTGAAGGACGATAGTCCTTTTCAGGAATATCCTTAAAGGACAAAAGTCCTTTTCAGGAATATCCTTGAAGGACGATAGTCCTTTTGCGCAATATCTTTAAAGGACCGTATCTTTTTCAGGAATATCCTTGAAGGACGATAGTCCTTTTGCGGAATATCTTTGAAGGACCGTAATCTTTTTCAGGAATATCCTTGAAGGACGATAATACTTTGCATGAATATCCTTGAATGATGATAGACCTTTTCAGGAATATCCTTGTAGGACAATAGTCCTTTTTAGGAATATCTATGAAGAATGATAGTCTTTTTCAGGAATATACTTAAAGGACGAGAGTCCTTTTCAGGAATATCCTTAAAGGACAAGAGTCCTTTTCAGGAATATCCTTGACGGACCATAGTCCTTTTCAGGAATATACTTGAAGGATGATAGTACTTTTCAGGAATAATCTTGAAGGACGATAGTCCTTTTCAGGAATATCCTTAAAGGACGAGAGTCATTTTTAGTAATATCCTTGACGGAACATAGTCCTTTTCAGGAATATCCTTAAAGGACGAGAGTCCTTTTCAGGAATATCCTTGAAGGACGATAGTGCTTTTCAGGAATATCTTTAAAGGACGACAGTGCTTTTCAGGAATATCCTTAAAGGACGAGAGTCCTTTTGAGGAATATTCTTAAAGAACAAGAGTCCTTTTCAGGAATATCCTTGAAGGCCCATAGTCCTTTTCAGAAATATCCTCAAAGGACCATAGTCCTTTTCAGAAATATCCTTGAAGGACGATAGTCCTTTTCTGGAATATCCTTGAAGGACGATAGTCTTTTTCAGAAATATCCTTAAAGGACGAGAGTCCTTTTAAGGAATATCCTTAAAGAATGAGAGTCCTTTTCAGGAATATCCTTGACGGACCATAGTCCTTTTCATGAATATCCTTAAAGCACGATAGTCCTTTTCAGGAATATCCTTGAAGGCCCATAGTCCTTTTCAGAAATATCCTCAAAGGACCACAGTCCTTTTTAGAAATATCCTTGAAGGACGATAGTCCTTTTCAGGAATATCTATGAAGAATGAAAGTCTTTTTCAGGAATATATTTAAAGGATGATAGTCCTTTTCAGGAATATCCTTGAAGGACGATAGTCCTTTTCAGGAATATCCTTAAAGGACGATAGTCACTTTCAGGAATATTCTTAAACGACCATAGACTTTTCAGGAATATCCTTGAAGGACGATAGTCCTTATCAGGAATATCCTTGAAGGACGATAGTCATTTTCAGGAATATCGTTGAAGGACGATTAGGATTTGAATTTGGCAAAGAAGAAAAAACCTTTTATTTAGATACAGTAAAATGATTTTTACCAGAAATAGAGGCTTCTCTTTTATAGTTGAATTCGGTTAAATTTGAATTAAATTCAGGTTCCTTAAAGTTTTTATCCCAAGCTGAAAATTTTTCATAGTTTTGGCAAGTTTTTATCAGTGAATCAATATCATTTATATCTTTCAATGCAACGAAAACGGAATAGCAAGGTCTGATATTTCTAAGAAGAATTTCAAGCTTTTCAGGAATATCTATGAAGAATGAAAGTCTTTTTCAGGAATATATTTAAAGGATGATAGTCCTTTTCAGGAATATCCTTGAAGGACGATAGTCCTTTTTAGGAATATCCTTGAAGGACGATAGTCACTTTCAGGAATATTCTTAAACGACCATAGACTTTTCAGGAATATCCTTAAAGGAGGATAGTCCTTTTCAGGAATATCCTTGAAGGACGATAGTCCTTTTCAGGAATATTCTTAAAGGACGACAGTCCTTTTCAGGAATATCCTTAAAGGACGAGAGTCCTTTTCAGGAATATCCTTAAAGGACGAGAGTTCTTTTAAGGAATATCCTTAAAGGACGAGAGTCCTTTTCAGGAATATCATTGAAGGACGATTGTCCTTTTCAGGAATATCCTTAAAGGAGGATAGTCCTTTTCAGGAATATCCTTGAAGTACGACAGTCCTTTTCAGGAATATCCTCAAAGGACGAGAGTCCTTTTCAGGAATATCCTTAAAGGACGAGAGTCCTTTTCAGGAATATCCTTGACGGACCATAGTCCTTTTCAGCAATATCCTTAAAGAACGATAGTCCTTTTCAGGAATATCCTTGAAGGATGAAAGTCCTTTTCAGGAATGTCCTTGAAGGACGATAGTCCTTTTCAGGAATATCCTTAAAGGACGAGAGTCCTTTTCAGGAATATCATTGAAGGACGATTGTCGTTTTCAGGAATATCCTTAAAGGAGGATAGTCCTTTTCAGGAATATCCTTGAAGTACGACAGTCCTTTTCAGGAATATCCTTGAAGTACGACAGTCCTTTTCAGGAATATCCTTCAAGGACGAGAGTCCTTTTCAGGAATATCCTTGAAGTACGACAGTCCTTTTCAGGAATATTCTTAAAGGACGACAGTCCTTTTCAGGAATATCCTTAAAGGACAAGAGTCCTTTTCAGGAATATCCTTAAAGGACGAGAGTTCTTTTAAGGAATATCCTTAAAGGACGAGAGTCCTTTTCAGGAATATCCTTGTCGGACCATAGTCCGTTTCAGCAATATCCTTAAAGAACGATAGTCCTTTTCAGTAATATCCTAGAAGGATGAAAGTCCTTTTCAGGAATGTCCTTGAAGGACGATAGTCCTTTTCAGGAATATCCTTAAAGGACGAGAGTCCTTTTCAGGAATATCCTTAAAGGACGAGAGTCCTTTTCAGGAATATTTTTAAAGAACAAGAGTCCTTTTTAGGAATAACCTTAAAGTACGAGAGTCCTTTTCAGGAATATCCTTGACGGACCATAGTCCTTTTCAGGAAAATCCTTAAAGTACGATAGTCCTTTTCAGAAATATCCTTAAAGGACGAGAGTCCTTTTCAGGAATATCCTTGAAGTACGACAGTCATTTTCAGGAATGTCCTTGAAGGACGATAGTCTTTTTCAGAAATATCCTTAAAGGACGAGAGTCCTTTTAAGGAATATCCTTAAAAAAGAGAGTCCTTTTCAGGAATATCCTTGACGGACCATAGTCCTTTTCATGAATATCCTTAAAGCACGATAGTCCTTTTCAGGAATATCCTTGAAGGCCCATAGTCCTTTTCAGAAATATCCTCAAAGGACCACAGTCCTTTTTAGAAATATCCTTGAAGGACGATAGTCCTTTTCAGGAATATCTATGAAGAATGAAAGTCTTTTTCAGGAATATATTTAAAGGATGATAGTCCTTTTCAGGAATATCCTTGAAGGACGATAGTCCTTTTCAGGAATATCCTTAAAGGACGATAGTCACTTTCAGGAATATTCTTAAACGACCATAGACTTTTCAGGAATATCCTTGAAGGACGATAGTCCTTTTCAGGAATATCCTTGAAGGACGATAGTCATTTTCAGGAATATCGTTGAAGGACGATTAGGATTTGAATTCGGCAAAGAAGAAAAAACCTTTTATTTAGATACAGTAAAATGATTTTTACCAGAAATAGAGGCTTCTCTTTTATAGTTGAATTCGGTTAAATTTGAATTAAATTCAGGTTCCTTAAAGTTTTTATCCCAAGCTGAAAATTTTTCATAGTTTTGGCAAGTTTTTATCAGTGAATCAATATCATTTATATCTTTCAATGCAACGAAAACGGAATAGCAAGGTCTGATATTTCTAAGAAGAATTTCAAGCTTTTCAGGAATATCTATGAAGAATGAAAGTCTTTTTCAGGAATATATTTAAAGGATGATAGTCCTTTTCAGGAATATCCTTGAAGGACGATAGTCCTTTTTAGGAATATCCTTGAAGGACGATAGTCACTTTCAGGAATATTCTTAAACGACCATAGACTTTTCAGGAATATCCTTAAAGGAGGATAGTCCTTTTCAGGAATATCCTTGAAGGACGATAGTCCTTTTCAGGAATATTCTTAAAGGACGACAGTCCTTTTCAGGAATATCCTTAAAGGACGAGAGTTCTTTTCAGGAATATCCTTAAAGGACGAGAGTTCTTTTAAGGAATATCCTTAAAGGACGAGAGTCCTTTTCAGGAATATCATTGAAGGACGATTGTCCTTTTCAGGAATATCCTTAAAGGAGGATAGTCCTTTTCAGGAATATCCTTGAAGTACGACAGTCCTTTTCAGGAATATCCTCAAAGGACGAGAGTCCTTTTCAGGAATATCCTTAAAGGACGAGAGTCCTTTTCAGGAATATCCTTGACGGACCATAGTCCTTTTCAGCAATATCCTTAAAGAACGATAGTCCTTTTCAGGAATATCCTTGAAGGATGAAAGTCCTTTTCAGGAATGTCCTTGAAGGACGATAGTCCTTTTCAGGAATATCCTTAAAGGACGAGAGTCCTTTTCAGGAATATCATTGAAGGACGATTGTCCTTTTCAGGAATATCCTTAAAGGAGGATAGTCCTTTTCAGGAATATCCTTGAAGTACGACAGTCCTTTTCAGGAATATCCTTGAAGTACGACAGTCCTTTTCAGGAATATCCTTCAAGGACGAGAGTCCTTTTCAGGAATATCCTTGAAGTACGACAGTCCTTTTCAGGAATATTCTTAAAGGACGACAGTCCTTTTCAGGAATATCCTTAAAGGACGAGAGTCCTTTTCAGGAATATCCTTAAAGGACGAGAGTTCTTTTAAGGAATATCCTTAAAGGACGAGAGTCCTTTTCAGGAATATCCTTGTCGGACCATAGTCCGTTTCAGCAATATCCTTAAAGAACGATAGTCCTTTTCAGTAATATCCTAGAAGGATGAAAGTCCTTTTCAGGAATGTCCTTGAAGGACGATAGTCCTTTTCAGGAATATCCTTAAAGGACGAGAGTCCTTTTCAGGAATATCCTTAAAGGACGAGAGTCCTTTTCAGGAATATTTTTAAAGAACAAGAGTCCTTTTTAGGAATAACCTTAAAGTACGAGAGTCCTTTTCAGGAATATCCTTGACGGACCATAGTCCTTTTCAGGAAAATCCTTAAAGTACGATAGTCCTTTTCAGAAATATCCTTAAAGGACGAGAGTCCTTTTCAGGAATATCCTTGAAGTACGACAGTCATTTTCAGGAATGTCCTTAAAGGACGAGAGTCCTTTTCAGAAATATCCTCGAAGGACGACGTACTTATCAGTAATATCCTTGAAGGACGAGAGTCCTTTTCAGGAATATCCTTGAAGTACGACAGTCTTTTACGGGAATATCCTTGAAGGACGAGAGTCCTTTTCAGGAATATCCTTGAAGGACGATAGTCCTTTTCAGGAATATCTATGAATTATGAAAGTCTTTGAAGCGTAAAGCTTGTTGTTATGGAGTTTTTAGAAATGAAAGAAGGAATAAAGTAAAAAGAATTTAATTAGAAGAAAATATTTACAAATAAAAATAAGAACAAATAAACAGATTTATGCTTATCTGGCGGATTTGTTTGGTTGAAATGGTGATATGAATAGGATATGTTATTTTAGAGTCTTGGCACTTGCCATAATCAAGCACACACATTATCTCCAATAAATGCAGTGAGCGCTCACCAATGATGGCTCTATAGTCAATGCCGGCGCTTTCACTCAGTGACTCCAAGTCTCCTCCACTGACCAATCTGAGCTTCTCTCCTGGTAAGAACACAGGAATCGGGCGTCAGTTCCTTCCAGCAAGTAAGCGACGGTGGCGATCACCTCTTCGAAGTGAGTGGGATCGTAGAAACAGTCCGACGCCAAAACTAGGTCGAGAACGGGAGCCGAAGCCCACGTGTAGAAAGAGTAACCGGCCGTCAATAACTCGGGAATAACCACTTCTAGAAACTCTCCGCGAGTATCGCCGTTGCTGTTTGACTTCCCACGGAACACAAACTTCTTCAATGTACTATTCAGAGGAACACCATCGCTCATTGCATAAGCAATTCTTCTCAGTTGGATAAATACAGAAATGCTCTCGATATTTTTATAATTTTTCTATTTTATATCACGTGACTTGTATCTCTTCCAGTAAGAATCCCTCCCAAAATTATTTTCTCCACCGACAATTCCGATTTTTTCCTAACAATGTCAATTCTGTCAGATCACCTTCATAAAAAAGTATATAGAATCCTTTCATGTCAAGGATTAAATAGAATCATATCCAAGGCTCAACCCGACAAAATTGATCTTAAAAAGTTTACACAATTTCTTTAAAGACTTTCACCATTGAGGTCTCAAAATACATTTTAGATGGAAGGAATGACCTAAGTCTCGTTAACATATAAAAATATATCGTTGCATAGATTCTGCATAACCTCACTTTCAAAACGTAAATAAACAAATTCCAGGACAAAATCATTGAGATGATTAATTGCATGAAAATACAAGAAATGATCAAAATATCTAACACAAAATACTAAATCCGCCGTTAGTAAGTTATAAACAAGAAGAACAATATAAAAAAATCCATCCATCCAGCCATCTAAATCTCCTCTTCCCCCCGGATCTCATTGCGAGCAGACGTGTTTTAAGTTGTGTAACAATTTATTTGCTATAGATAACTTCAAACAACATTTTTTTTCCTAATACAACTTTAAAGTGATAAGTAGTGACATCTGTTTGTGAATCAAATGAAGCTAAACTAACCAACAGCGAGTTTAAAATTGTATGTGACGCCATCTATGGATAACTATTGGTAACTTTGACACCTATACTGATTCTGGTTCCTGTTTTTTGATTAATTGATTGACGAATTATTCCACTACATAAATTCTTAAATTGTTAATAATAATAATTAATAATTGGCAAGGATGTCCAAAACACGGCGTACCCCGACAAAAACCACCCCAGTCACTAAACCTGCCATCACTAAGCAGCGATCTGGGTCGGATCCATTGTTGAGTCTAGGTAATGATGAAGAACAAATGTGTAATGTAAACGTGAGTAGACGGGGATATGACGTGAGTAACCGAACACAGTTTGAAAACTTTAAGGATGAAATTAAAGAGCTTATCTCGTCTCTGCTCGTTTCTCACCAAACTCAGCTAGACCTTATCAATCAAAAATTGAGAGACATACAGCAATCAAACCTTAATATAGAGAAGTCTGTTTCTTTCTTGTCAAGCCAGAATGAAGAATTTAAGAAAAAACTAGACCAATTTGAAATACAGGCTAAGAAAGATAGAGAAAATATTGTACTGCTCGAGGACCGACTCGAGGATCTTCAACGAAATTGTCGTAAAACATGTCTCGAATTAAGAAACGTACCAAGACAACCGAAGGAAACAGTGGATGATCTCATCGGCGTAGTTTGTGCCTTGGGGAAAAGTGTGGCTTGTGAAATCGAGAAGTCAGATATTAGAGACATTTATCGCTTACAGAAAAAAACTGACGCAAAAACTTCATCTTCCATCGTCATTGAGACTAATTCTGTTGTCAAGAAAAACGAATTGATTAAAAAATGCAAACATTTTAATCGAACATCAAAGGATAAGCTAAGGTCTAAACATCTTGGCCTGCCACTCAATGTTGACACTCCTGTCTATATTTTGGAACTCTTAACGTCCAAAGGTGTACGCCTGCACTTCTTAGCAAGAGACCTTACCAAAACGAAGAAATATAAATACTGCTGGACGTTCATGGGCAGAGTTTACGTTCGCAGGGAGGATAATACGCCTGTAATTTTGATTAAAAGTGAATCCCAAGTGCAGAAGCTATTACAGGAGGCGTGACTATTTCGATGTTTTCGAGTGTTGCTTTCCCTTTTACGTTCTGCAAAGTTAATCTGCATGTCGAGTCTCTGCAAAATTCTAGGTAAATATATTGTAAAAATATACATTGTACATGTGATTCATAATTCAATTTACACTATCACATTTCACACTTACACATTCAAAATACATTTAACTCCTCTTCACGTGTGCACAAATACTTGCTTAACTTTGATAAACACTTGTCTTATAAAACAAAAACACATTTTACAAAAAAAACTCTCTACCTCTTATATATTCTCTTTCATATCTTTCTCACGACCACTTTTACCATTCGCAAACTCTTTTTATTTAAATAGCTTACAGGTAAATCATAATAATTTTTTTCGGATATGTCATAGATATCTACAAATTAGGAAAAGCATATCTATCTTGTTTAAACATAAGAACGTATGGTACTCTTACACACCCATAAAGCAAACAACATACACATATACGTCAAGTCGACATCTAACAGGGTTATGCGGAGGCTGTAGGGCTCTATCTGACATGATCCAGTCATACCACTTTCGCGTCAAATACATTCATACTGTGTGTCCCAGATCTCTATTCAAGCCCAATAATGAGTACCTCTTTAACTACTTTGCATGAAATAGACTCTTTGGAGATTTCAACTAGTGTTGAGTGTTCCGTTGAAAATCTAAGTGATTACACCCAAATCAAAGATGCCACACTCAATATCATCTCGCAAAACATTAGGAGTATTTACTCAAATATAGATGATTTTCTAATAACTCTCACTGCATTAAAAATTAAAATTGATATCATTGTTTTGTCCGAATGTAGAATAACCCCTCATAAACCAATACCAAGTATTCCTAATTATAATTTATTTAACACAGAAAACTCACTAAACCAAAACGATGGAGTCGTTGTTTACATCAGGAACAATTTAAAAGCTCAGGTCAAGGAAATCATACTTGATCAATCTTCCTGTCTGCAAATCACAATGGCTCAGTTCACTATCCTTGGAATTTATCGCTCACCGTCCAATACAAGTGCTGATCGCTTTATTGAGTCCCTTAATTCACACCTGGAAACTATTAAAACGAAAAAACAAATAATTCTTACAGGGGATTTAAATATCAATCTTATATCAAAATCAACTGAAAAATCCTTGGATCGCCGGAATAGACAACATTACGAATCAGTGATGGCATTTCATAGTCTTCTTCCTGGTCACATATTTCCTACTAGAGGGCCTAACTGTTTAGATCATTTTCTACTTAAGATTAACAAAACTGAAGCAAAAGCATTTATAGCTGTCCTACAAACCTCTATCACCGACCACTTAATGATATTATTAAGCATTTCTAGTACGACAAAACTTAATCACGTACATAAAACTAGAACAATTATTGATCACGAGAATGCTTTTCACAGCTTAAAAAATAAGAATTTGGATCAATTGTTGACTCTTACTGACCCAAATATCCTGACTAGTATATTAATTAAAAATTTATCTGAATCTTTATCGGAGCATACCACAACAGTATCGATCCCAAATAGTAGACGTATAATTAAGCCCTGGATTACGTGTGGGGCTTTGCGCTGCATTCGAAACAGAAATAAAATGCAACACAAGTTAAAAGGTGACCCTGATAATGAAATTCTAAAGATAACCTACCTGAGATATAGAAACTATTGTAATAATCTAATTAAATCACTGAAGCGTAAATATGAACGAGAAAAGCTAGCACAGACAATTAATAATAGTAAACAACTCTGGAAAACTATTAATAAAATCTCATCATATAAGCCAACTAAATCGTCAAACAAAAGTCTTCTTGATATTGCTGCTACTCCAGAAGCGTCAGTGAACTTTGTTAACGACTATTTCGTACATGTAGCTCAAAATTTGGCTGAGAATATTCAATCCGGCACTTCTCAATTAGAAGATTTTTCTACAGACACAGACACTCATTCGCCATCAAAATCTTTTGTACTGCATGATACTGACCCAGGGGAGGTGGAACGCATTCTCATTGGTTTGAGCACCAGTCGTGCCCCGGGATGGGACAATATTCCAACGGCATTTTTGAGGCGTTGTAGGACGATAGTTGTTCCAATAATTAGTCACTTGGCCAATCTGTGTTTCCGTAGCGGAATATTTCCTACAGACTTCAAACGAGCGATAATTACACCTATTCACAAGGGTGGTGATCGTGGTGATGTTAGTAATTATCGGCCAATTTCTGTTTTATCTACCCTGTCCAAAATATTAGAAAAATTACTTAACAGACGCATAGTACAATACTTAAATAAAAATAACATTCTTGCACCTACACAATTCGGGTTCCGAAAAGACTAATCTACAGAGGATGCTGTGGTGGCCCTCACGTCTCTCATTACTAACAAAGTAGATCAAGGTAAAAAGACAGTGGCAGTGTTCTTAGACTTGTAAAAGGCCTTTGACACGGTTTCCATCCCTACTCTTGGGCGCAAGCTTGGTAAAATCGGTATTAGAGGAACCCAACTTAGTCTTTTGTCAGACTATGTTAAGCAACGAAAACAGCGTGTTAAAATTGATGATGTTATTAGTAGAGATGAATATGTCACTTACGGGGTTCCTCAAGGCAGTGTTCTTGGCCCGACACTGTTCTTGATTTATATTAATGAACTCTGCGCCATGCACATTGATTCGGGGAAACTTTTTTCGTACGCTGATGACACAGCAATAGTGTTTTTTGGTGATACTTGGGAAGACGTGCGTTTAAAAGCTGAGGTAGGGATATCCAAAGTTTCTAAATGGCTTCATAATAATTTGCTTACCCTTAATATTCCTAAAACAAATTACATCAGTTTCTCTATATATAAATCACAGCAACCGCCGGACGATTTCATAATCAGAAACCATAGCTGTGTGAACAGTTCCTCAACCTTATGTGACTGTCCTTGTATTAATAAAGTTAGCTATGTGAGGTGCCTGGGGGTGATGGTGGATCAGAGGCTTTCCTGGCAGCCTCACATTGAACTGGTCTCGACTCGCATTAGAAAGCTAATATGGATTTTTAAGTCTCTTAGACACGTTGCTGATAAAAAGCTTCTAAACCGGATATATATCGCCTTGGCCCAATCTCTGCTTACTTACTGTATTCCTGTCTGGGGAGGAGGTTCTAAAACGAGTTTCATTGATCTAGAGAGATCGCAAAGATTTCTGTTAAAAGTAATGTATTTTAAGCCACGAAGATATCCAACGACAGACCTCTACAGGCTCGTTGACCTGCTCTCGGTCAGGAAGTTGTACATTGTGCATACTGTCTTGAGATTGCACAGAACCATAAAATACAACCGTAATTTATCTTCTAGAAGAATAAAACCTAGAGTGGCGCCAATTCGCACGTTCAAAACACATTTTTCTAAATGTCAGTATGAAATCAGATCTGCATATGTCTATAACAAACTAAATGAGAAATTGCATTATCATCCCATGAACTACTTTGAGCTCAAAAATACCATCTCCAAATGGATTAAAAATTTGGATTACGAAGAAACAGAAAAAATATTAGTATAAACTCACCTACACTACACACAAACTATAGGCAGGTACAATCTCTAACTCAAAGACAATCACACACACACGCACACACATATACACATGAACACATACATACATACATACACGCACTAATTAAAATTAAACAGATTTGTAGTAAATAAGGTTGTTAATGTATAGTTTTATTTGATGCTGTATTGTTTGTTTTGTGTAATCTTAGCAATGTAAAAATGGAAGAGCGGAGCTCCCTAACACAGGAAGTACCCTTCTTAAATGGGGGCTCTGATACTTGTTACAGTTATAGATTAAGTTTTAGAAACTGAATAAAGAATTTTGTTTTTTTTTTTTGTTGTTTTTTTCTTTGAAGGACGATAGTCCTTTTCAGGAATGTCTTTGAAGGACGATAGTCCTTTTCAGAAATATCCTTGAAGTACGAAAGTCCTTTTCAGGAATATCCTTAAAAGTCCAGAGTCCTTTTGAGGAATATTCTTGACGGACCATAGTCCTTCTCAGGAATATCCTTGAAGGATGATAGTCCTTTTCAGGAATATCCTTGAAGGACGAAAGGCCTTTTCAGGAATATCCTTAAAGGACGATAGTCCTTTTCAGTCCTTTTCAGGAATATCCTTGGAGTACGACAGTCCTTTTCAGGAATATCCTTAAAGGACGATAGTCCTTTACAGGAATATCCTTGAAAGACGATAGTCCTTTTCAGGAATATTTTTGAAGGACGATAGTCCTTTTCAGGAATATCTTTGAAGGACGATAGTCCTTTTCAGGAATATCCTTGAAGGACGAGAGTCCTTTTCAGAAATATCCTTGACGGACCATAGTCCTTTTCAGGATAATCCTTAAAGGACGATAGTCCTTTTCAGGAATATCCTTAAAAGACGAGAGTCCTTTTGAGGAATATTCTTGACGGACCATAGTCCTTCTCAGGAATATCCTTGAATGACAATAGTCCTTTTCAGGAATATCCTTTAAGGACGATAGTCCTTTTCAGGAATATCCTTAAAGGACGATAGTCCTTTTCAAGATTGTCTTTCAAGGACGATAGTCTTTTCAGGAATATCCTTAAAGGACGATAGTCCTTTTCAGGAATATCCTTAAAAGACGAGAGTCCTTTTCAGGAATATACTTGAAGGACGAGAGTCCTTTTTAGGAATATCCTTGAAGGATGATAGTCCTTTTCAGGAATATCCTTTAAGGACGAGAGTCTTTTTCAGGAATATCCTTAAAGTACGACTGTCCTTTTCAGGAATATCCATAAAGGACGAGAGTCCTTTTCAGGAATATCCTTAAAGGACGAGAGTCCTTTTCAGGAATATCCTTAAAGGACGAGAGTCCTTTTCAGGAATGTCCTTGATGTACGACAGTCCTTTTCAGGAATATCCTTGACGGACCATAGTCCTTTGCAGGAATATCCTTAAAGGACGAGAGTCATTTTCAGGAATATCCTTGAAGGACCAAAGTCCTTTTCAGGAATATCCTTGAATGATGAGAGTCCTTTTCAGGAATATCCTTAAAGGACGAGAGTCCTTGTCAGAAATTTCTTTGAAGGACGATAGTCCTTTTCAGGAATATCCTTAAAGGGCGAGAGTCCTTTTCACGAATGTCCTTGTTGTACGACAGTCCTTTTCAGGAATATCCTTGACGGACCATAGTCCTTTTCAGGATAATCCTTAAAGGACGATAGTCCTTTTCAGGAATATCCTTGAAGGACGAGAGTCCTTTTCAGGAATATCCTTAAAGGACGAGAGTCCTTTTCAGGAATGTCCTTGATGTACGACAGTCCTTTTCAGGAATATCCTTGACGGACCATAGTCCTTTTCAGGAATATCCTTAAAGGACGAGAGTCATTTTCAGGAATATCCTTGAAGGACCAAAGTCCTTTTCAGGAATATCCTTGAATGATGAGAGTCCATTTCAGGAATATCCTTAAAGGACGAGAGTCATTTTCAGGAATTTCTTTGAAGGACGATAGTCCTTTTCAGGAATATCCTTAGAGGACGACAGTCCTTATCTCGAATATCCTTGGTGGACCATAGTCTTTATCTCGAATATCCTTGGTGGACCATAGTCCTTTTCAGGAATATCCTTAAAGGACGAGAGTCCTTTTCAGGAATGTCCTTGATGTACGACAGTCCTTTTCAGGAATATCCTTTAAATACGAGAGTCCTTTTGAGGAATATTCTTGACGGACCATAGTCCTTATCAGGAATATCCTTGAACGACGATAGTCCTTTTCAGGAATATCCTTGAAGGACGATAGTCCTTTTCAGGAATATCCTTAAAGGACGATAGTCCTTTTCAGGAATATCTTTGAAGGACGATAGTCCTTTTCAGGAATATCCTTGAAGTACGACAGTCCTTTTCAGGAATATCCTTAAAGGACGAGAGTCCTTTTCAGGAATATCCTTGAAGGACGAGAGTCCTTTTCAGGAATATCCTTAAAGGACGAGAGTCCTTTTCAGGAATGTCCTTGATGTACGACAGTCCTTTTCAGGAATATCCTTGACGGACCATAGTCCTTTTCAGGAATATCCTTAAAGGACGAGAGTCATTTTCAGGAATATCCTTGAAGGACCAAAGTCCTTTTCAGGAATATCCTTGAAGGATGAGAGTCCATTTCAGGAATATCCTTAAAGGACGAGAGTCCTTGTCAGAAATTTCTTTGAAGGACGATAGTCCTTTTCAGGTATATCCTTAAAGGACGACAGTCCTTATCTCGAATATCCTTGGTGGACCATAGTCCTTATCTCGAATATCCTTGGTGGACCATAGTCCTTTTCAGGAATATCCGTGAGGGACGATAGTCCTTTTCAGGAATATCCTTAAAGGACGATTGTCCTTTTCAGGAATATCTTTGAAGGACGATAGTCCTTTTCAGGAATATCCTTGAAGGACGACTGTCCTTTTCAGGAATATCCTTAAAGGACGGGAGTCTTTTTCAGGAATATCCTTGAAGTACGACTGTCCTTTTCAGGAATATCCTTAAAAGACAAAAGTCCTTTTAAGGAATATCCTTAAAGGACGATAGTCCTTGTCAGGAATATCCTTGAAGGACGAGAGTCCTTGTCAGGAATATCTTTGAACGACGATAGTCCTTGTCAGGAATATCCTTGAAGGACGAGAGTCCTTTTCAGAAATATCCTTGAAGGACGATAGTCCTTATCAGGAATATCCTTGAAAGCGATAGTCTTTTCAGGAATATCTTTGAAGGACGATAGTCCTTTTCAGGAATATCCTTCAAGTACGACAGTCCTTTTCAGGAATATCCTTAAAGGACGAGAGTCCTTTTCAGGAATATCCTTGAAGGACGATAGTCCTTTTCAGGAATACACTTGAAGGACGATAGTCCTTTTAAGGAATATCCTTAAAGGACGATAGTCCTTTTCAGGAATATCCTTGAAGGACGATAGTCCTTTTCAGGAATATACTTGAATGACGATAGTCCTTTTCAGGAATATCCTTGAAGTACGACAGTCCTTTTCAGGAATATCCTTAAAGGACGAGAGTCCTTTTCAGGAATATCCTTAAAGGACGATAGTCATTTTCAGGAATATTCTTAAAGGACGATAGTCCTTTTCAGGAATATCCTTATAGGGCGAGAGTCCTTTTCAGGAATATCCTTAAAGGACGAAAATCCTTTTCAGGAATATCCTTAAAGGACGACAGTCCTTATCTCGAATATCCTTGGTGGACCATAGTCCTTATCTCGAATATCCTTGGTGGACCATAGTCCTTTTCAGGAATATCCTTAAAGGACGAGAGTCCTTGTCAGGAATATCCTTGAAGGACGATAGTCCTTATCAGGAATATCCTTGAAGGCGATAGTCTTTTCAGGAATATCCTTGAAGTACGACTGTCCTTTTCAGGAATATCCTTAAAGGACGAGAGTCCTTTTCAGGAATATCCTTAAAGGACGAGAGTCCTTTTCAGAAATGTCCTTGATGTACGACAGTCCTTTTCAGGAATATCCTTGACGGACCATAGTTCTTTTCAGGATAATCCTTAAAGGACGAAAGTCCTTTTCAGGAATATCCTTAAAAGATGAGAGTCCTTTTGAGGAATATTCTTGACGGACCATAGTCCTTCTCAGGAATATCCTTGAAGGACGATAGTCCTTTACAGGAATATCCTTGAAAGACGATAGTCCTTTTCAGGAATATTTTTGAAGGACGATAGTCCTTTTCAGGAATATCTTTGAAGGATGATAGTCCTTTTCAGGAATATCCTTGAAGGACGAGAGTCCTTTTCAGAAATATCCTTGACGGACCATAGTCCTTTTCAGGAATATCCTTGAAGGATGATTGTACTTATCAGGAATATCCATGGAGGACGATAGTCCTTTTCAGGAATATCTTTGAAGGACGATAGTCCTTTTCAGGAATATCCTTGACGGACCATAGTCCTTTTCAGGAATATCCTTGAAGGACGAGAGTGCTTTTCAGGAATATCCTTGACGGATCATAGTCCTTGTCAGGAATATCCCTGAAGGACGAGAATCCTTTTCAGGAATATCCTTGACGGACCATAGTCCTTTTCAAGAATATCCTTGAAGTACTACAGTCCTTTTCAGGAATATCCTTAAAGGACGATAGTCCTTTTCAGGAATATCCTTGAAGGACGAGAGTCGTTTTCAGGAATATCCTTAAAGGACGAGAGTCCTTTTCAGGAATATCCTTAAACGACGAGGGTCCTTTTCAGGAATATCCTTAAAGGACGAGAGTCCTTTTCAGGAATATATTTGAAGGACGAGAGTCGTTTTCAAGAATACCTTTAAAGGACGAGAGTCCTTTTCAGGAATACCCTTAAACGACGAGGGTCCTTTTCAGGAATATCCTTAAAGGACGAGAGTCCTTTTTAGGAATATCCTTAAAGGACGAGAGTCCTTTTCAGGAATATTCTTAAAGGACGATAGTCCTTTTCAGGAATATCCTTAAAGGACGAGAGTCCTTTTCAGGAATATCCTTAAAGGACGAGAGTCCTTTTCAGGAATATTCTTAAAGGACGATAGTCCTTTTCAGGAATATCCTTAAAGGACGAGAGTCCTTTTCAGGAATATCCTTAAAGGACGAGAGTCCTTTTCAGGAATATATTTGAAGGACGATTGTCCTTTTCAGGAATATCCTTAAAGGACGATAGTCCTTTTCAGGAATATCCTTGAAGGACGAGAGTCCTTTTCAGGAATATCCTTGAAGGACGAGTCCTTTTCAGGAATATCCTTGACGGACCAGAGTCCTTTTCAGGAATATCCTTAAACGACGACGGTCCTTTTCAGGAATATCCTTAAAGGACGAGAGTCCTTTTCAGGAATTTATTTGAAGGACGAGAGTCGTTTTCAGGAATACCCTTAAAGGACGAGAGTCCATTTCAGGAATACCCCTAAACGACGAAGGTCCTTTTCAGGAATTTCCTTAAAGGACGAGAGTCCTTTTCAGGAATATCCTTAAAGGACGAGAGTCCTTTTCAGGAATATCCTTAAACGACAAGGGTCCTTTTCAGGAATATTCTTAAAGGACGAGAGTCCTTTTCAGGAATATCCTTAAAGGACGAGAGTCCTTTTCAGGAATGTCCTTGATGTACGACAGTCCTTTTCAGGAATATCCTTAAAAGACGAGAGTCCTTTGCAGAAATATCCTTGAAGGACGAGAGTCCTTTTCAGGAATATCCTTGAAGGACGATAGTCCTTATCAGGAATATCCTTGAAGGCGATAGTCTTTTCAGGAATATCTATAAAGGACTATAGTCCTTTTCAAGAATATCCTTAAAAGACGAGAGTCCTTTTCAGGAATATACTTGAAGGACGAAAGTCCTTTTTAGGAATAGCCTTGAAGGATGATAGTCCTTTTCAGAATTATCCTTAAAGGACGAGAGTCCTTTTCAGGAATATCCTTGAAGTACGACTTTCCTTTTCAGGAATATCCTTAAAGGACGAGAGTCCTATTCAGGAATGTCCTTGATGTACGACAGTCCTTTTCAGGAATATCCTTAAAATACGAGAGTCCTTTTGAGGAATATTCTTGACGGACCATAGTCCTTATCAGGAATATCCTTGAACGACGATAGTCCTTTTCAGGAATATCTTTGAAGGACGATAGTCCTTTTCAGGAATATCCTTAAAGGACGATAGTCCTTTTCAGGAATATCTTTGAAGGACGATAGTCCTTTTCAGGAATATCCTTGAAGTACGACAGTCCTTTTCAGGAATATCCTTAAAGGACGAGAGTCCTTTTCAGAAATATCCTTGAAGGACGAGAGTCCTTTTCAGGAATATCCTTAAAGGACGAGAGTCCTTTTCAGAAATATCCTTAAAGGACGAGAGTCCTTTTCAGGAATGTCCTTGATGTACGACAGTCCTTTTCAGGAATATCCTTGACAGACCATAGTCCTTTTCAGGAATATCCTTAAAGGACGAGAGTCATTTTCAGGAATATCCTTGAAGGACCAAAGTCCTTTTCAGGAATATCCTTGAATGATGAGAGTCCATTTCAGAAATATCCTTAAAGGACGAGAGTCCTTGTCAGAAATTTCTTTGAAGGACGATAGTCCTTTTCAGGAATATCCTTAAAGGGCGAGAGTCCTTTTCAGGAATGTCCTTGTTGTACGACAGTCCTTTTCAGGAATATCCTTGACGGACCATAGTCCTTTTCAGGATAATCCTTAAAGGACGATAGTCCTTTTCAGGAATATCCTTAAGAGATGAGAGTCCTTTTGAGGAATATTCTTGACGGACCATAGTCCTTCTCAGGAATATCCTTGAAGGACGATAGTCCTTTACAAAAATATCCTTGAAAGACGATAGTCCTTTTCAGGAATATTTTTGAAGGACGATAGTCCTTTTCAGGAATATCTTTGAAGGACGAAAGTCCTTTTCAGGAATATCCTTGAAGGACGAGAGTCCTTTTCAGAAATATCCTTGACGGACCATAGTCCTTTTCAGGAATATATTTGAAGGACGATAGTCCTTTTCAGGAATATCCTTAATGGACGAGGGTCCTTTTCAGGAATATCCTTGAAGGACGATTGTCCTTTTCAGGAATATCCTTGAAGGACGATAGTCCTTTACAGGAATATCCTTGAAAGACGATAGTCTTTTCAGGAATATCTATAAAGGACTATAGTCCTTTTCAAGAATATCCTTAAAAGACGAGAGTCCTTTTTAGGAATATACTTGAAGGACGAAAGTCCTTTTTAGGAATATCCTTGAAGGATGATAGTCCTTTTCAAAATTATCCTTAAAGGACGAGAGTCCTTTTCAGGAATATCCTTGAAGTACGACTTTCCTTTTCAGGAATATCCTTAAAGGACGAGAGTCCTTTTCAGGAATGTCCTTGATGTACGACAGTCCTTTTCAGGAATATCCTTAAAAGACGAGAGTCCTTTTCAGGAATATACTTGAAGGACGAGAGTCCTTTTTAGGAATATCCTTGAAGGATGATAGTCCTTTTCAGGAAATCCTTTAAGGACGAGAGTCCTTTTCAGGAATATCCTTGAAGTACGACTGTCCTTTTCAGGAATATCCTTAAAGGACGAGAGTCCTTTTCAGGAATATCCTTAAAGGACGAGAGTCCTTTTCAGGAATGTCCTTGATGTACGACAGTCCTTTTCAGGAATATCCTTAAAAGACGAGAGTCCTTTGCAGGAATATCCTTGAAGGACGAGAGTCCATTCTCAGGAATATCCTTGAAAGACGATAGTCCTTTACAGGAATATCCTTGAAAGACGATAGTCCTTTTCAGGAATATTTTTGAAGGACGATAGTCCTTTTCAGGAATATCTTTGAAGGACGATAGTCCTTTTCAGGAATATCCTTGAAGGACGAGAGTCCTTTTCAGAAATATCCTTGACGGACCATAGTCCTTTTCAGGAATATATTTGAAGGACGATAGTCCTTTTCAGGAATATCCTTAATGGACGGGGGTCCTTTTCAGGAATATCCTTGAAGGACGAGAATCCTTTTCAGGAATACCCTTAAAGGACGAGAGTCCTTTTCAGGAATATCCTTAAAGGACGAGAGTCCTTTTCAGGAATATCCTTAAAAGACGATAGTCCTTTTCAGGAATATATTTGAAGGACGATAGTCCTTTTCAGGAATATCCTTAATGGACGAGGGTCCTTTTCAGGAATATCCTTGAAGGACGATTGTCCTTTTCAGGAATATCCTTGAAGGACGAGTCCTTTTCAGGAATATCCTTAAAGGACGATAGTCCTTTTCAGGAATATCCTTGACGGACCATAGTCCTTTTCAGGAATATCCTTGAAGGATGATTGTACTTATCAGGAATATCCATGAAGGACGATAGTCCTTTTCAGGAATATCGTTTAAGGACGATAGTCCTTTTCAGGAATATCCTTGACGGACCATAGTCCTTTTCAGGAATATCCTTGAAGGACGAGAGTCCTTTTCAGGAATATCCTTGACGGATCATAGTCCTTGTCAGGAATATCCCTGAAGGACGAGAATCCTTTTCAGGAATATCCTTGACGGACCATAGTCCTTTTCAAGAATATCCTTGAAGTACTACAGTCCTTTTCAGGAATATCCTTAAAGGACGATAGTCCTTTTCAGGAATATCCTTGAAGGACGAGAGTCGTTTTCAAGAATACCTTTAAAGGACGAGAGTCCTTTTCAGGAATACCCTTAAACGACGAGGGTCCTTTTCAGGAATATCCTTAAAGGACGAGAGTCCTTTTCAGGAATATCCTTAAAGGACGAGAGTCCTTTTCAGGAATATCCTTAAAGGACGATAGTCCTTTTCAGGAATATCCTTGAAAGACGAGAGTCCATTTCAGGAATATCCTTGAAGGACGAGTCCTTTTCAGGAATATCCTTAAAGGACGATAGTCCATTTCAGGAATATTTTTGAAGGACGATAGTCCTTTTCAGGAATATCTTTGAAGGACGATAGTCCTTTTCAGGAATATCCTTGAAGGACGAGAGTCCTTTTCAGAAATATCCTTGACGGACCATAGTCCTTTTCAGGAATATCCTTGAAGGACGAGTCCTTTTCAGGAATATCCTTAAAGGACGATAGTCCATTTCAGGAATATTTTTGAAGGACGATAGTCCTTTTCAGGAATATCTTTGAAGGACGATAGTACTTTTCAGGAATATCCTTAATGGACGGGGGTCCTTTTCAGGAATATCCTTGAAGGACGAGAATCCTTTTCAGGAATACCCTTAAAGGACGAGAGTCCTTTTCAGGAATATCCTTAAAGGACGAGAGTCCTTTTCAGGAATATCCTTAAAAGACGATAGTCCTTTTCAGGAATATATTTGAATGACGATAGTCCTTTTCAGGAATATCCTTAATGGACGAGGGTCCTTTTCAGGAATATCCTTGAAGGACGATTGTCCTTTTCAGGAATATCCTTGAAGGACGAGTCCTTTTCAGGAATATCTTTAAAGGACGATAGTCCTTTTCAGGAATATCCTTGACGGACCATAGTCCTTTTCAGGAATATCCTTGAAGGATGATTGTACTTATCAGGAATATCCATGAAGGACGATAGTCCTTTTCAGGAATATCTTTGAAGGACGATAGTCCTTTTCAGGAATATCCTTGACGGACCATAGTCCTTTTCAGGAATATCCTTGAAGGACGAGAGTCCTTTTCAGGAATATCCTTGACGGATCATAGTCCTTGTCACGAATATCCCTGAAGGACGAGAATCCTTTTCAGGAATATCCTTGACGGACCATAGTCCTTTTCAAGAATATCCTTGAAGTACTACAGTCCTTTTCAGGAATATCCTTAAAGGACGATAGTCCTTTTCAGGAATATCCTTGAAGGACGAGAGTCGTTTTCAAGAATACCTTTAAAGGACGAGAGTCCTTTTCAGGAATACCCTTAAACGACGAGGGTCCTTTTCAGGAATATCCTTAAAGGACGAGAGTCCTTTTCAGGAATATCCTTAAAGGACGAGAGTCCTTTTCAGGAATATCCTTAAAGGACGAGAGTCCTTTTCAGGAATATATTTGAAGGACGATTGTCCTTTTCAGGAATATCCTTAAAGGACGAGAGTCCATTTCAGGAATATCCTTGAAGGACGAGTCCTTTTCAGGAATATCCTTAAAGGACGATAGTCCTTTTCAGGAATATTTTTGAAGGACGATAGTCCTTTTCAGGAATATCTTTGAAGGACGATAGTCCTTTTCAGGAATATCCTTGAAGGACGAGAGTCCTTTTCAGAAATATCCTTGACGGACCATAGTCCTTTTCAGGAATATCTTTGAAGGACGATAGTCCTTTTCAGGAATATCCTTGACGGACCATAGTCCTTTTCAGGAATATCCTTGAAGGACGAGAGTCCTTTTCAGGAATATCCTTGACGGATCATAGTCCTTGTCACGAATATCCCTGAAGGACGAGAATCCTTTTCAGGAATATCCTTGACGGACCATAGTCCTTTTCAAGAATATCCTTGAAGTACTACAGTCCTTTTCAGGAATATCCTTAAAGGACGATAGTCCTTTTCAGGAATATCCTTGAAGGACGAGAGTCGTTTTCAAGAATACCTTTAAAGGACGAGAGTCCTTTTCAGGAATACCCTTAAACGACGAGGGTCCTTTTCAGGAATATCCTTAAAGGACGAGAGTCCTTTTCAGGAATATCCTTAAAGGACGAGAGTCCTTTTCAGGAATATCCTTAAAGGACGAGAGTCCTTTTCAGGAATATCCTTAAAGGACGAGAGTCCTTTTCAGGAATATCCTTAAAGGACGAGAGTCCTTTTCAGGAATATATTTGAAGGACGATTGTCCTTTTCAGGAATATCCTTAAAGGACGAGAGTCCATTTCAGGAATATCCTTGAAGGACGAGTCCTTTTCAGGAATATCCTTAAAGGACGATAGTCCTTTTCAGGAATATTTTTGAAGGACGATAGTCCTTTTCAGGAATATCTTTGAAGGACGATAGTCCTTTTCAGGAATATCCTTGAAGGACGAGAGTCCTTTTCAGAAATATCCTTGACGGACCATAGTCCTTTTCAGGAATATATTTGAAGGACGATAGTCCTTTTCAGGAATATCCTTAATGGACGGGGGTCCTTTTCAGGAATATCCTTGAAGGACGAGAATCCTTTTCAGGAATACCCTTAAAGGACGAGAGTCCTTTTCAGGAATATCCTTAAAGGACGAGAGTCCTTTTCAGGAATATCCTTAAAAGACGATAGTCCTTTTCAGGAATATATTTGAAGGACGATAGTCCTTTTCAGGAATATCCTTAATGGACGAGGGTCCTTTTCAGGAATATCCTTGAAGGACGATTGTCCTTTTCAGGAATATCCTTGAAGGACGAGTCCTTTTCAGGAATATCCTTAAAGGACGATAGTCCTTTTCAGGAATATCCTTGACGGACCATAGTCCTTTTCAGGAATATCCTTGAAGGATGATTGTACTTATCAGGAATATCCATGAAGGACGATAGTCCTTTTCAGGAATATCTTTGAAGGACGATAGTCCTTTTCAGGAATATCCTTGACGGACCATAGTCCTTTTCAGGAATATCCTTGAAGGACGAGAGTCCTTTTCAGGAATATCCTTGACGGATCATAGTCCTTGTCAGGAATATCCCTGAAGGACGAGAATCCTTTTCAGGAATATCCTTAAAGGACGAGAGTCCTTTTCAGGAATATCCTTAAAAGACGATAGTCCTTTTCAGGAATATATTTGAATGACGATAGTCCTTTTCAGGAATATCCTTAATGGACGAGGGTCCTTTTCAGGAATATCCTTGAAGGACGATTGTCCTTTTCAGGAATATCCTTGAAGGACGATAGTCCTTTTCAGGAATATCCTTGACGGACCATAGTCCTTTTCAGGAATATCCTTGAAGGATGATTGTACTTATCAGGAATATCCATGAAGGACGATAGTCCTTTTCAGGAATATCTTTGAAGGACGATAGTCCTTTTCAGGAATATCCTTGACGGACCATAGTCCTTTTCAGGAATATCCTTGAAGGACGAGAGTCCTTTTCAGGAATATCCTTGACGGATCATAGTCCTTGTCACGAATATCCCTGAAGGACGAGAATCCTTTTCAGGAATATCCTTGACGGACCATAGTCCTTTTCAAGAATATCCTTGAAGGACGATAGTCCTTTTCAGGAATATCCTTGAAGGACGAGAGTCCTTTTCAGGAATATCTTTGAAGGACGATTGTCCTTTTCAGGAATATCCTTAAAGGACGAGAGTCCATTTCAGGAATATCCTTGAAGGACGAGTCCTTTTCAGGAATATCCTTAAAGGACGATAGTCCTTTTCAGGAATATTTTTGAAGGACGATAGTCCTTTTCAGGAATATCTTTGAAGGACGATAGTCCTTTTCAGGAATATCCTTGAAGGACGAGAGTCCTTTTCAGAAATATCCTTGACGGACCATAGTCCTTTTCAGGAATATCTTTGAAGGACGATAGTCCTTTTCAGGAATATCCTTGACGGACCATAGTCCTTTTCAGGAATATCCTTGAAGGACGAGAGTCCTTTTCAGGAATATCCTTGACGGATCATAGTCCTTGTCACGAATATCCCTGAAGGACGAGAATCCTTTTCAGGAATATCCTTGACGGACCATAGTCCTTTTCAAGAATATCCTTGAAGTACTACAGTCCTTTTCAGGAATATGCTTAAAGGACGATAGTCCTTTTCAGGAATATCCTTGAAGGACGAGAGTCGTTTTCAAGAATACCTTTAAAGGACGAGAGTCCTTTTCAGGAATACCCTTAAACGACGAGGGTCCTTTTCAGGAATATCCTTAAAGGACGAGAGTCCTTTTCAGGAATATCCTTAAAGGACGAGAGTCCTTTTCAGGAATATCCTTAAAGGACGAGAGTCCTTTTCAGGAATATCCTTAAAGGACGAGAGTCCTTTTCAGGAATATCCTTAAAGGACGAGAGTCCTTTTCAGGAATATATTTGAAGGACGATTGTCCTTTTCAGGAATATCCCTAAAGGACGAGAGTCCATTTCAGGAATATCCTTGAAGGACGAGTCCTTTTCAGGAATATCCTTAAAGGACGATAGTCCTTTTCAGGAATATTTTTGAAGGACGATAGTCCTTTTCAGGAATATCTTTGAAGGACGATAGTCCTTTTCAGGAATATCCTTGAAGGACGAGAGTCCTTTTCAGAAATATCCTTGACGGACCATAGTCCTTTTCAGGAATATATTTGAAGGACGATAGTCCTTTTCAGGAATATCCTTAATGGACGGGGGTCCTTTTCAGGAATATCCTTGAAGGACGAGAATCCTTTTCAGGAATACCCTTAAAGGACGAGAGTCCTTTTCAGGAATATCCTTAAAGGACGAGAGTCCTTTTCAGGAATATCCTTAAAAGACGATAGTCCTTTTCAGGAATATATTTGAAGGACGATAGTCCTTTTCAGGAATATCCTAATAAGGGTCCTTTTCAGGATCCTTGAAGGACGATTGTCCTTTTCAGGAAATCCTTGAAGGACGATCCTTTTGAATATCCTTAAAGGACGACAGGAATATCCTTGACGGACCATAGTCCTTTTCAGGAATATCCTTGAAATATACTTATCAGGAATATCCATGAAGGACGATAGTCCTTTTTATCTTTGAAGGACGATATCCTTTTCAGGAAAACGGACAGGATAGTCCTTTTTATCCTTGACGGAATATCTTGTCTTGACGAGACTTTTCAGGAATATCCTTAAAGGACGAGAGTCCTTTTCAGGGACGATAGTCCTTTTCAGGAATATATTTTGACGATAAGGAATATCCTTAATGGACGAGGGTCCTTTTGAATACTTGAAGGACGATTGTCCTTTTCAGGATATATCCAGGAATATCCTTGAAGAATATCCTTGACGATAGTCCTTTTTTCTTGAAGGATGAATATCAGGAATATTGATAGTCCTTTTCAGGAATATCTTTGAACGATAGTCCTTTTCAGGAATATCCTTGACGGACCATAGTCCTTTTCAGGAATATCCTTGAAGGACGAGAGTCCTTTTTTCTTGACGGATCATAGTCCTTGTCACGAATATCCCTGAATCCTTTTCAGGATCCTTGACGGACCATAGTCCTTTTCAAGAATATCTTGAAGGAATATCAGGAATATCCTTGAAGGACGAGAGTCGTTTTCAAGAATACCTTTAAAGGACGAGAGTCCTTTTCAGGAATACCCTTAAACGACGAGGGTCCTTTTCAGGAATATCCTTAAAGGACGAGAGTCCTTTTCAGGAATATCCTTAAAGGACGAGAGTCCTTTTCAGGAATATCCTTAAAGGACGAGAGTCCTTTTCAGGAATATATTTGAAGGACGATTGTCCTTTTCAGGAATATCCTTAAAGGACGATAGTCCATTTCAGGAATATCCTTGAAGGACGAGAGTCCATTTCAGGAATATCCTTGAAGGACGAGTCCTTTTCAGGAATATCCTTAAAGGACGATAGTCCTTTTCAGGAATATTTTTGAAGGACGATAGTCCTTTTCAGGAATATCTTTGAAGGACGATAGTCCTTTTCAGGAATATCCTTGAAGGACGAGAGTCCTTTTCAGAAATATCCTTGACGGACCATAGTCCTTTTCAGGAATATATTTGAAGGACGATAGTCCTTTTCAGGAATATCCTTAATGGACGGGGGTCCTTTTCAGGAATATCCTTGAAGGACGAGAATCCTTTTCAGGAATATCCTTAAAGGACGAGAGTCCTTTTCAGGAATATCCTTAAAAGACGATAGTCCTTTTCAGGAATATATTTGAAGGACGATAGTCCTTTTCAGGAATATCCTTAATGGACGAGGGTCCTTTTCAGGAATATCCTTGAAGGACGATTGTCCTTTTCAGGAATATCCTTGAAGGACGAGTCCTTTTCAGGAATATCCTTAAAGGACGATAGTCCTTTTCAGGAATATCCTTGACGGACCATAGTCCTTTTCAGGAATATCCTTGAAGGATGATTGTACTTATCAGGAATATCCATGAAGGACGATAGTCCTTTTCAGGAATATCTTTGAAGGACGATAGTCCTTTTCAGGAATATCCTTGACGGACCATAGTCCTTTTCAGGAATATCCTTGAAGGACGAGAGTCCTTTTCAGGAATATCCTTGACGGATCATAGTCCTTGTCAGGAATATTTCTGAAGGACGAGAATCCTTTTCAGGAATATCCTTGACGGACCATAGTCCTTTTCAAGAATATCCTTGAAGTACTACAGTCCTTTTCAGGAATATCCTTAAAGGACGATAGTCCTTTTCAGGAATATCCTTGAAGGACGAGAGTCGTTTTCAAGAATACCTTTAAAGGACGAGAGTCCTTTTCAGGAATACCCTTAAACGACGAGGGTCCTTTTCAGGAATATCCTTAAAGGACGAGAGTCCTTTTCAGGAATATCCTTAAAGGACGAGAGTCCTTTTCAGGAATATATTTGAAGGACGATTGTCCTTTTCAGGAATATCCTTAAAGGACGATAGTCCTTTTCAGGAATATCCTTGAAGGACGAGAGTCCATTTCAGGAATATCCTTGAAGGACGAGTCCTTTTCAGGAATATCCTTAAAGGACGATAGTCCTTTTCAGGAATATCCTTGAAGGACGAGAGTCCTTTTCAGGAATATCCTTGAAGGACGAGTCCTTTTCAGGAATATCCTTAAAGGACGATAGTCCTTTTCAGGAATATCCTTGACGGACCAGAGTCCTTTTCAGGAATATCCTTAAACGACGACGGTCCTTTTCAGGAATATCCTTAAAGGACGAGAGTCGTTTTCAGGAATACCCTTAAAGGACGAGAGTCCATTTCAGGAATACCCTTAAACGACGAAGGTCCTTTTCAGGAATTTCCTTAAAGGACGAGAGTCCTTTTCAGGAATTTCCTTAAAGGACGAGAGTCCTTTTCAGGAATATCCTTAAAGGACGAGAGTCCTTTTCAGGAATATCCTTAAACGACAAGGGTCCTTTTCAGGAATATTCTTAAAGGACGAGAGTCCTTTTCAGGAATATCCTTAAAGGACGAGAGTCCTTTTCAGGAATGTCCTTGATGTACGACAGTCCTTTTCAGGAATATCCTTGAAGGACGAGAGTCCTTTTCAGGAATATCCTTGAAGGACGATAGTCCTTATCAGGAATATCCTTGAAGGCGATAGTCTTTTCAGGAATATCTATAAAGGACTATTGTCCTTTTCAAGAATATCCTTAAAAGACGAGAGTCCTTTTCAGGAATATACTTGAAGGACGAAAGTCCTTTTTAGGAATAGCCTTGAAGGATGATAGTCCTTTTCAGAATTATCCTTAAAGGACGAGAGTCCTTTTCAGGAATATCCTTGAAGTACGACTTTCCTTTTCAGGAATATCCTTAAAGGACGAGAGTCCTTTTCAGGAATGTCCTTGATGTACGACAGTCCTTTTCAGGAATATCCTTAAAATACGAGAGTCCTTTTGAGGAATATTCTTGACGGACCATAGTCCTTATCAGGAATATCCTTGAACGACGATTGTCCTTTTAAGGAATATCTTTGAAGGACGATAGTCCTTTTCAGGAATATCCTTAAAGGACGATAGTCCTTTTCAGGAATATCTTTGAAGGACGATAGTCCTTTTCAGGAATATCCGTGAAGTACGACAGTCCTTTTCAGGAATATCCTTAAAGGACGAGAGTCCTTTTCAGGAATATCCTTGAAGGACGAGAGTCCTTTTCAGGAATATCCTTAAAGGATGAGAGTCCTTTTCAGGAATATCCTTAAAGGACGAGAGTCCTTTTCAGGAATGTCCTTGATGTACGACAGTCCTTTTCAGGAATATCCTTGACGGACCATAGTCCTTTTCAGGAATATTCTTAAAGGACGAGAGTCATTTTCAGGAATATCCTTGAAGGACCAAAGTCCTTTTCAGGAATATCTTTGAATGATGAGAGTCCATTTCAGGAATATCCTTAAAGGACGAGAGTCCTTGTCAGAAATTTCTTTGAAGGACGATAGTCCTTTTCAGGAATATCCTTAAAGGGCGAGAGTCCTTTTCAGGAATGTCCTTGTTGTACGACAGTCCTTTTCAGGAATATCCTTGACGGACCATAGTCCTTTTTAGGAATATATTTGAAGGACGATAGTCCTTTTCAGGAATATATTTGAAGGACGATAGTCCTTTTCAGGAATACCCTTTAAGGACGAGAGTCCTTTTCAGGAATACCCTTACACGACGAGGGTCCTTTTCAGGAATATCCTTAAATGACGAGAGTCCTTTTCAGGAATATCCTTAAGGGACGAGAGTCCTTTTCAGGAATATCTTTAAAGGACGATAGTCCTTTTCAGGAATATATTTGAAGGACGATAGTCCTTTTCAGGAATATCCTTACTGGACGAGGGTCCTTTTCAGGAATATCCTTGAAGGACGATTGTCCTTTTCAGGAATATCTTTAAAGGACGATAGTCCTTTTCAGGAATATCTTTGAAGGACGAGAGTCCTTTTCAGGAATATCCTTGAAGGACGAGTCCTTTTCAGGAATATCCTTAAACGACGAGGGTCCTTTTCAGGAATATCCTTAAACGACGAGCGTCCTTTTCAGGAATATCCTTAAAGGACGATTGTCCTTTTCAGGAATATATTTGAAGGACGAGAATCCTTTTCAGGAATATCCTTAAAGGACGATAGTCCTTTTCAGGAATATATTTGAAGGACGATAGTCCTTTTCAGGAATATCCTTAATGGACGAGGGTCCTTTTCAGGAATATCCTTGAAAGACGATTGTCCTTTTCAGGAATATCCTTAATGGACGAGGGTCCTTTTCAGGAATATTCTTAAAGGACGATAGTCCTTTTCAGGAATATCCTTAAAGGACGGGGGTCTTTTTCAGGAATATCCTTACAGGACGAGAGTCCTTTTCAGGAATATCCTTAAAGGATTAGAATCCTTTTCAGGAATATCCTTAAAGGACGAGAGTCCTTTTCAGGAATATCCTTGATGGACGAGGGTCCTTTTCAGGAATATTCGTAAAGGACGATAGTCCTTTTCAGGAATATCCTTAAAGGACGAGGGTCTTTTTCAGGAATATCCTTAAAGGACGAGAGTCCTTTTCAGGAATATCCTTAAAGGACGAGAGTCCTTTTCAGGAATATCCTTACACGACGAGGGTTTTTTTCAGGAATATATTTAAAGGACGAGAGTCCTTTTAAGAATATCCTTAAAGGACGAGAGTCCTTTTCAGGAATATTCTTAAACGACGAGGGTCCTTTTCAGGAATATCCTTAAACGACGAGCGTCCTTTTCAGGAATATTCTTAAAGGACGATAGTCCTTTTCAGGAATATCCTTAAAGGACGATAGTCCTTTTCAGGAATATCCTTAATGGACGATAGTCCTTTTCAGGAATATATTTGAAGTACGATAGTCCTTTTCAGGAATACCCTTTAAGGACGAGAGTTCTTTTCAGGAATACCCTTAAACGACGAGGGTCCTTTTCAGGAATATCCTTGAAGGACGAGAGTCCTTTTCAGGAATATCCTTGAAGGACGAGTCCTTTTCAGGAATATCCTTAAAGGACGATAGTCCTTTTCAGAATATCCTTAAAGGACCAGAGTCCTTTTCAGGAATATCCTTAAAGGACGATTGTCCTTTTCAGGAATATCCTTAAAGGACGAGAGTCCTTTTCAGGAATATCCTTTAAGGACGATAGTCCTTTTCAGAAATATCCTAAATGGACGAGGGTCCTTTTCAGGAATATCCTTGAAGGACGATTGTCCTTTTCAGGAATATCCTTAAAGGACGATAGTCCTTTTCAGGAATATCCTTGAAGGACGAGAGTCCTTTTCATGAATATCCTTAAAGGACGAAAGTACTTTTCAGGAATATACTTAAAGGACGAGAGTCCTTTTCAGGATTATATTAAAAGGACGATAGTCCTGTAAAGGAATATCCTTAAAGGACGAGAGTCCTTTTCAGGAATATCCTTGAGGGACCATAGTCCTTTTCAAGAATATCCTTGAAGTACTACAGTCCTTTTCAGGAATATCCTTAATGGACGATAGTCCTTTTCAGGAAATATCCTTACTCGACGAGGGTTTTTTTCAGGAATATATTTAAAGGACGAGAGTCCTTTTCAGGAATATCCTTAAAGGACGATAGTCCTTTTCAGGAATATCCTTGAAGGACGAGAGTCCTTTTCAGGAATATCCTTAAAGGACGAAAGTACTTTTCAGGAGTATCCTTAAAGGACGAGAGTCCTTTTCAGGAATAAATTTAAAGGACGATAGTCCTGTTCAGGAATATCCTTGATGGACGAGAGTCCTTTTCAGGAATATCCTTATAGGACGAGAGTCCTTTTCAGGAATATCCTTAAAGGATTAGAATCCTTTTCAGGAATACCCTTAAAGGACGAGAGTCCTTTTCAGGAATATCCTTGATGGACGAGAGTCCTTTTCAGGAATATCCTTAAAGGACGAGAGTCCTTTTCAGGAATATCCTTACACGACGAGGGTTTTTTTCAGGAATATATTTAAAGGACGAGAGTCCTTTTCAGGAATATCCTTAAAGGACGAGAGTCCTTTTTAGGAATATTCTTAAACGACGAGGGTCCTTTTCAGGAATATCCTTAAACGACGAGCGTCCTTTTCAGGAATATCCTTAAAGGACGAGAGTCCTTTTCAGGAATATCCTTAAAGGACGATAGTCCTTTTCAGGAATATATTTGAAGGACGATAGTCATTTTCAGGAATATCCTTAATGGACGAGGGTCCTTTTCAGGAATATCCTTGAGGGACGATTGTCCTTTTCAGGAATATCCTTAATGGACGAGGGTCCTTTTCAGGAATATTCTTAAAGGACGATAGTCCTTTTCAGGAATATCCTTAAAGGACGGGGGTCTTTTTCAGGAATATCCTTAAAGGACGAGAGTCCTTTTCAGGAATATCCTTAAAGGAATATTAGAATCCTTTTCAGGAATATCCTTAAAGGACGAGAGTCCTTTTCAGGAATATCCTTCCTTTTTGATGGACGAGAGTCCTTTTCAGGAATATCCTTAAAGGACGAGAGTCCTTTTCAGGAATATCCTTACACGACGAGGGTTTTTTTCAGGAATATATTTAAAGGACGAGAGTCCTTTTCAGGAATATCCTTAAAGGACGAGAGTCCTTTTCAGGGACGATTGTCCTTTTCAGGAATATCCTTAATGGACGAGGGTCCTTTTCAGGAATATTCTTAAAGGACGATAGTCCTTTTCAGGAATATCCTTAAAGGACGAGGGTCTTTTTCAGGAATATCCTTAAAGGACGAGAGTCCTTTTCAGGAATATCCTTAAAGGATTAGAATCCTTTTCAGGAATATCCTTAAAGGACGAGAGTCCTTTTCAGGAATATCCTTGATGGACGAGAGTCCTTTTCAGGAATATCCTTAAAGGACGAGAGTCCTTCAGGAATTCAGGAATATCCTTAGTCCTTTTCAGGAATATCCGACAGGAGTCCATTTTCAGGAATATCCTTTGAAGGACGAGATTGTCCTTTTCAGGAATATCCTTGATAGTCCTTTTTATCCTTCCTTAAGGACGAGAGTCCTTTTTATCTTAAAGATTAGAATCCTTTTCAGGAATCCTTAAAGGACGAGAGTCCTTTTCAGGAATATCCTTGATGGACGAGAGTCCTTTTCAGGGAATATCCTTAAAGGACGAGAGTCCTTTTCAGGAATATCCTTACACGACGAGGGTTTTTTTCAGGAATATATTTAAAGGAGAGTCCTTTTCAGGAATATCCTTAAAACGGACGATAAACTACGAGGGTCCTTTTCAGGAATATCCTTAAAGACGACAGGAATATCCTTAGTCCTTTTCAGGAATATCCTTAAAGGACGATAGTCCTTTTCAGGAATATATTTGAAGGACGATAGTCCTTTTCAGGAATATCCTTGACGGACCATAGTCCTTTTCAGGATAATCCTTAAAGGACGATAGTCCTTTTCAGGAATATCCTTAAAAGACGAGGGTCCTTTTCAGGAATATCCTTAAAGGACGAGAGTCCTTTTCAGGAATATCCTTAAAGGACGAGGGTCCTTTTCAGGAATATCCTTAAAGGACGAGAGTCCTTTTCAGGAATATCCTTAAAGGACGAGAGTCCTTTTCAAGAATATATTTGAAGGACGATAGTCCTTTTCAGGAATATCCTTAATGGACGAGGGTCCTTTTCAGGAATATCCTTGAACGACGATTGGCCTTTTCAGGAATATCCTTAAAGGACGATAGTCCTTTTCAGGAATATCCTTGAAGGACGAGAGTCCTTTTCAGGAATATCCTTGAAGGACGAGTCCTTTTCAGGAATATCCTTAAAGGACGATAGTCCTTTTCAGGAATATCCTTGACGGACCAAGGTCCCTTTCAGGAATATTCTTGAAGGATGATTGTACTTATCAGGAATATCCTTGAAGGACGATAGTCCTTTTCGGAATATCTTTGAAGGACGATAGTCCTTTTCAGGAATATCCTTGACGGACCATAGTCCTTTTCAGGAATATCCTTGAAGGACGAGAGTCCTTTTCAGGAATATCCTTGATGGACGAGAGTCCTTTTCAGGAATATCCTTATAGGACGAGAGTCCTTTTCAGGAATATCCTTAAAGGATTAGAATCCTTTTCAGGAATACCCTTAAAGGACGAGAGTCCTTTTCAGGAATATCCTTGATGGACGAGAGTCCTTTTCAGGAATATCCTTAAAGGACGAGAGTCCTTTTCAGGAATATCCTTACACGACGAGGGTTTTTTTCAGGAATATATTTAAAGGACGAGAGTCCTTTTCAGGAATATCCTTAAAGGACGAGAGTCCTTTTTAGGAATATTCTTAAACGACGAGGGTCCTTTTCAGGAATATCCTTAAACGACGAGCGTCCTTTTCAGGAATATCCTTAAAGGACGAGAGTCCTTTTCAGGAATATCCTTAAAGGACGATAGTCCTTTTCAGGAATATATTTGAAGGACGATAGTCATTTTCAGGAATATCCTTAATGGACGAGGGTCCTTTTCAGGAATATCCTTGAGGGACGATTGTCCTTTTCAGGAATATCCTTAATGGACGAGGGTCCTTTTCAGGAATATTCTTAAAAGACGATAGTCCTTTTCAGGAATATCCTTAAAGGACGAGGGTCTTTTTCAGGAATATCCTTAAAGGACGAGAGTTTTTTTCAGGAATATCCTTAAAGGATTAGAATCCTTTTCAGGAATATCCTTAAAGGACGAGAGTCCTTTTCAGGAAAATCCTTGATGGAGAGACTTTTCAGGAATATCCTTAAAGGACGAGAGTCCTTTTCAGGAATATCCTTAAAGGACGATAGTCCTTTTTCAGGAATATCCTTAAAAAACGATAGTCCTTTTCAAGGAAAATCCTTAAAGGACGAGGTTAGTCCTTTTCAGGAATATCCTTAAAGGACGATAGTCCTTTTCAGGAATATCTTTGAAGGACGATAGTCCTTTTCAGGAATATCCTTGAAGGACGAGAGTCCTTTTCAGGAATATCCTTAAAGGACGATTGTCCTTTTCAGGAATATTCTTAAAGGACGAAAGTCCTTTTCAGGATAATCCTTGAAGGACGAAAGTCCTTTTCAGGAATATCCTTAAAGGACGAGAGTCCTTTTCAGGAATATCCTTGAGGGACGATAGTCCCTTTTCAGGAATATCCTTGAAGGACGACAGTCCTTTTCAGGAATATCCTTAAAGGACGATAGTCCTTTTCAGGAAATATCCTTAAGGACGAGGGTCCTTTTCAGGAATAATCCTTAAAGGACGATAGTCCTTTTCAGGAATATCCTTAAAGGACGATAGTCCTTTTCAGGAATATCCTTGAAGGACGATAGTCCTTTTCAGGAATATCCTTGAAGGACGATAGTCTTTTCAGGAATATCCTTGAAGGACGATAGTCCTTTTCAGGAATATCCTTAAAGGACGATAGTCCTTTTCAGGAATATCCTTGATGGACGATAGTCCTTTTCAGGAATATCCTTAAAGGACGAGAGTCCTTTTCAGGAATATCCTTAAAGGACGATAGTCCTTTTCAGGAATATCCTTAAAGGACGAGAGTCCTTTTCAGGAATATCCTTGAAGGACGAGAGTCCTTTTCAGGAATATCCTTGAAGGACGATAGTCCTTTTCAGGAATATCCTTGAATGGACGAGAGTCCTTTTCAGGAATATTTGAAGGACGATAGTCCTTTTCAGGAATATCCTTAAAGGACGATAGTCCTTTTCAGGAATATCCTTGAAGGACGAGAGTCCTTTTCAGGAATATCCTTGAAGGACGAGCGTCCTTTTCAGGAATATCCTTAAAGGACGATAGTCCTTTTCAGGAATATCCTTGAAGGACAATAGTCCTTTTCAGGAATATTTTGAAGGACGATTGTATTTTCAGGAATATCCTTGAAGGACGATAGTCCTTTTCAGGAATATCCTTGAAGGACGATTGTCCTTTTCAGGAATATCCTTAACGGACCATAGTCCTTTTCAGGAATATCCTTGAAGGACGATAGTCCTTTTCAGGAATATCCTTAAAGGACGATAGTCCTTTTCAGGAATATCCTTAAAGGACGAGAGTCCTTTTCAGGAATATCCTTAAAGGATAAGAGTCCTTTTCAGGAATATCCTTAAAGGACGAGAGTCCTTTTCAGGAATATCCTTGATGGACGAGAGTCCTTTTCAGGAATATCCTTAAGGACGAGAGTCCTTTTCAGGAATATCCTTACACGACGAGGGTTTTTTTTCAGGAATATATTTAAAGGACGAGAGTCCTTTTCAGGAATATCCTTAAAGGACGAGAGTCCTTTTCAGGAATATTCTTAAACGACGAGGGTCCTTTTCAGGAATATCCTTAAAGGACGATAGTCCTTTTCAGGAATATCCTTAAAGGACGAGAGTCCTTTTCAGGAATATCCTTTAAGGACGATTGTCCTTTTCAGGAATATATTTGAAGGACGATAGTCATTTTCAGGAATCCTTATGGACGAGGGTCCTTTTGATCCTTGGACGATTGTCCTTTTCAGGAATATCCTTAATGGACGATAGTCCTTTTCAGGAATATCCTTAAAAGACGATAGTCCTTTTCAGGAATATCCTTAAAGGACGAGAGTCCTTTTTCAGGAATATCCTTAAAGGACGAGAGTTTTTTTCAGGACGATAGAATCCTTTTCAGGAATATCCTTAAAGGACGAGAGTCCTTTTCAGGAATATCCTTGAAGGACGAGAGTCCTTTTCAGGAATATCCTTAAAGGACGATAGTCCTTTTCAGGAATATCCTTAAAGGACGAGAGTCCTTTTCAGGAATATCCTTGAAGGACGATTGTCCTTTTCAGGAATATCCTTAAAGGACGAGAGTCCTTTTCAGGAATATCCTTGAAGGACGAGAGTCCTTTTCAGGAA
Organism: Leucoptera coffeella; assembly: GCA_030578115.1. NCBI lineage: Eukaryota > Metazoa > Arthropoda > Insecta > Lepidoptera > Lyonetiidae > Leucoptera > Leucoptera coffeella. Next base: position 50,218 of record JAMBLF010000993.1, read on the forward strand.
TATCCTTGAAGGACGATTGTCCTTTTCAGGAATATCCTTAAAGGACGATAGTCCTTTTCAGGAATATCCTTGACGGACCAAGGTCCCTTTCAGGAATATTCTTGAAGGATGATTGTACTTTATCAGGAATATCCTTGAAGGACGATAGTCCTTTTCGGAATATCTTTGAAGGACGATAGTCCTTTTCAGGAATATCCTTGACGGACCATAGTCCTTTTCAGGAATATCCTTGAAGGACGAGAGTCCTTTTCAGGAATATCCTTGATGGACGAGAGTCCTTTTCAGGAATATCCTTATAGGACGAGAGTCCTTTTCAGGAATATCCTTAAAGGATTAGTCCTTTTCAGGAATACCCTTAAAGGACGAGAGTCCTTTTCAGGAATATCCTTGATGGACGAGAGTCCTTTTCAGGAATATCCTTAAAGGACGAGAGTCCTTTTCAGGAATATCCTTACACGACGAGGGTTTTTTTCAGGAATATATTTAAAGGACGAGAGTCCTTTTCAGGAATATCCTTAAAGGACGAGAGTCCTTTTTAGGAATATTCTTAAACGACGAGCGTCCTTTTCAGGAATATCCTTAAAGGACGAGAGTCCTTTTCAGGAATATCCTTAAAGGACGATAGTCCTTTTCAGGAATATATTTGAAGGACGATAGTCATTTTCAGGAATATCCTTAATGGACGAGGGTCCTTTTCAGGAATATCCTTGAGGGACGATTGTCCTTTTCAGGAATATCCTTAATGGACGAGGGTCCTTTTCAGGAATATTCTTGAAGGACGATAGTCCTTTTCAGGAATATCCTTAAAGGACGAGGGTCTTTTTCAGGAATATCCTTAAAGGACGATTGTCCTTTTCAGGAATATCCTTAAAGGATTAGAATCCTTTTCAGGAATATCCTTAAAGGACGAGAGTCCTTTTCAGGAATATCCTTGATGGACGAGAGTCCTTTTCAGGAATATCCTTAAAGGACGAGAGTCCTTTTCAGGAATATCCTTACACGACGAGGGTTTTTTTTCAGGAATATATTTTAAGGACGAGAGTCCTTTTCAGGAATATCCTTAAAGGACGAGAGTCCTTTTCAGGAATATCCTTAAACGACGAGGGTCCTTTTCAGGAATATCCTTAAACGACGAGCGTCCTTTTCAGGAATATTCTTAAAGGACGATAGTCCTTTTCAGGAATATCCTTAAAGGACGATAGTCCTTTTCAGGAATATCCTTAAAGGACGATAGTCCTTTTCAGGAATATATTTGAAGGACGATAGTTCCTTTTCAGGAATATCCTTGACGGACCATAGTCCTTTTCAGGATAATCTTTAAAGGACGATAGTCCTTTTCAGGAATATCCTTAAAGGACGAGGGTCCTTTTCAGGAATATCGTCCTTTTAAAGGACGAGAGTCCTTTTCAGGAATATCCTTAAAGGACGAGGGTCCTTTTCAGGAATATCCTTAAAGGACGAGAGTCCTTTTCAGGAATATCCTTGAACTTAAACGAAGGGTCCTTTTCAGGAATATTTAAAGGACGATAGTCCTTTTTATCCTTGAAACGAGACGAATATTAAACGACGAGGGTCCTTTTCAGGAATATCCTTAAAGGACGATAGTCCTTTTCAGGAATATCCTTGAAGGACGAGAGTCCTTTTCAGGAATATCCTTGAAGGACGAGTCCTTTTCAGGAATATCCTTAAAGGACGATAGTCCTTTTCAGGAATATCCTTGACGGACCAAGGTCCCCTTTCCAGGAATATTCTTGAAGGATGATTAGTACTTATCAGGAATATCCTTGAAGGACGATAGTCCTTTTCGGAATATCTTTGAAGGACGATAGTCCTTTTCAGGAATATCCTTGACGGACCATAGTCCTTTTCAGGAATATCCTTGAAGGACGAGAGTCCTTTTCAGGAATATCCTTGATGGATCATAGTCCTTGTCAGGAATATCCCTGAAGGACGAGAGTCCTTTTCAGGAATATCCTTAAAGGACGAGAATCCTTTTCAGGAATATCCTTGACGGACCATAGCCCTTTTCAAGAATATCCTTGAAGTACTACAGTCCTTTTCAGGAATATCCTTAAAGGACGATAGTCTTTTCAGGAATATATTTGAAGGACGAGAGTCGTTTTCAGGAATATCCTTGAAGGACGAGAGTCCTTTTCATGAATACCCTTAAACGACGAGGGTCCTTTTCAGGAATATCCTTAAAGGACGAGAGTCCTTTTCAGGAATATATTTGAATGACGAGAGTCGTTTTCAGGAATACCCTTAAAGGACGCGAGTCCTTTTCATGAATACCCTTAAACGACGAGGGTCCTTTTCAGGAATATCCTGAAAGGACAAGAGTCCTTTTCAGGAATATATTTGAAGGACGAGAGTCGTTTTCAGGAATACCTTTTAAGGACGAGAGTCCTTTTCAGAAATACCCTTAAACGACGAGGGCCCTTTTCAGGAATATCCTTAAAGGACGAGAGTCCTTTTCAGGAATTTCCCTAAAGGACGAGAGTCCTTTTCAGGAATATTCTTAAACGACGAGGGTCCTTTTCAGGAATATCCTTAATCGACGAGGGTCCTTCTTAGAAATATCCTTAAAGGAATAGAGTCCTTTTCAGGAATATCCTTAAAGGACGATAGTCCTTTTCAGGAATATCCTTAAAGGACGAGAGTCCTTTTCAGGAATATCCTTAAAGGACGAAAGTCCTTTTCAGGAATATCCTTAAAGGACGAGAGTCCTTTTCAGGAATATCCTTAAAGGACGATAGTCCTTTTCAGGAATATCCTTAAAGGACGAGAGTCTTTTTCAGGAATATCCTTAAAGGACGAGAGTCCTTTTCAGGAATATCCTTAAAGGACGATAGTCCTTTTCAGGAATATATTTGAAGGACGATAGTCCTTTTCAGGAATATCCTTAAATGGACGAGGGTCCTTTTCAGGAATATCCTTGAAGGACGATTGTCCTTTTCAGGAATATCCTTAAAGGACGATAGTCCTTTTCAGGAATATCCTTGAAGGACGAGAGTCCTTTTCAGGAATATCCTTAAAGGACGAAAGTACTTTTCAGGAATATCCTTGAAGGACGAGTCCTTTTCAGGAATATCCTTAAAGGACGATAGTCCTTTTCAGGAATATCCTTAAAGGACCATAGTCCTTTTCAGGAATATCCTTAATGGACGATAGTCCTTTTCAGGAATATATTTGAAGGACGAGAGTCCTTTTCAGGAATATCCTTGAAGGACGAGTCCTTTTCAGGAATATCCTTAAAGGACGATAGTCCTTTTCAGGAATATCCTTAGAAGGACCTTAAAGAGTCCTTTTCAGGAATATCCTTAAAGGACGATAGTCCTTTTCAGGAATATATTTGAAGGACGAGAGTCCTTTTCAGGAATATCCTTAAAGGACGAGAGTCCTTTTCAGGAATATCCTTAAAGGACGAGTCCTTTTCAGGAATATCCTTAAAGGACGAAAGTCCTTTTCAGGAATATCCTTGAAGGACGAGAGTCCTTTTCAGGAATATCCTTAAACGACGAGAGTCCTTTTCAGGAATATCCTTAAAGGACGAGAGTCCTTTTCAGGAATATCCCTTGAAGGACGAGACTCCTTTTCAGGAATATCCTTAAACGACGAGGGTCCTTTTCAGGAATATTCTTGAAGGACGATAGTCCTTTTCAGGAATATCCTTAAAGGACGATAGTCCTTTTCAGGAATATCCTTAAAGGACGAGAGTCCTTTTCAGGAATATCCTTGAAGGACGAGTCCTTTTCAGGAATATCCTTAAAGGACGATAGTCCTTTTCAGGAATATCCTTAAAGGACGAGAGTCCTTTTCAGGAATATATTTGAAGGACGAGAGTCCTTTTCAGGAATATCCTTAAAGGACGAGAGTCCTTTTCAGGAATATCCTTAATGGACGATAGTCCTTTTCAGGAATATATTTAAAGGACGAGAGTCCTTTTCAGGAATATCCTTAAAGGACGAGAGTCCTTTTCAGGAATATCCTTAAAGGACGAGAGTCCTTTTCAGGAATATCCTTGAAGGACGAGAGTGTTTTTCAGGAATATCCTTAAAGGACGAGAGTCCTTTTCAGGAATATCCTTAAAGGACGAGAGTCCTTTTCAGGAATATCCTTAAAGGACGAAAGTACTTTTCAGGAATATCCTTAAAGGACGAGAGTCCTTTTCAGGAATATCCTTAAAGGACGAGAGTCCTGTTCAGGAATATATTTAAAGGACGATAGTCCTTTTCAGGAATATCCTTAAAGGACGGGGTCTTTTTCAGGAATATCCTTAAAGGACGAGAGTCCTTTTCAGGAATATCCTTAAAGGACGATTGTCCTTTTCAGGAATATCCTTAAAGGACGAGAGTCCTTTTCAGGAATATCCTTGATGGATCATAGTCCTTGTCAGGAATATCCCTGAAGGACGAGAGTCCTTTTCAGGAATTACCTTAAAGGACGAGAATCCTTTTCAGGAATATCCTTGACGGACCATAGTCCTTTTCAAGAATATCCTTGAAGTACTACAGTCCTTTTCAGGAATATCCTTAAAGGACGATAGTCTTTTCAGGAATATATTTGAAGGACGAGAGTCGTTTTCAGGAATATCCTTGAAGGACGAGAGTCCTTTTCATGAATACCCTTAAACGACGAGGGTCCTTTTCAGGAATATCCTTAAAGGACGAGAGTCCTTTTCAGGAATATATTTGAATGACGAGAGTCGTTTTCAGGAATACCCTTAAAGGACGCGAGTCCTTTTCATGAATACCCTTAAACGACGAGGGTCCTTTTCAGGAATATCCTTAAAGGACAAGAGTCCTTTTCAGGAATATATTTGAAGGACGAGAGTCGTTTTCAGGAATACCCTTTAAGGACGAGAGTCCTTTTCAGGAATACCATTAAACGACGAGGGCCCTTTTCAGGAATATCCTTAAAGGACGAGAGTCCTTTTCAGGAATTTCCCTAAAGGACGAGAGTCCTTTTCAGGAATATTCTTAAACGACGAGGGTCCTTTTCAGGAATATCCTTAATCGACGAGGGTCCTTCTTAGAAATATCCTTAAAGGAATAGAGTCCTTTTCAGGAATATCCTTAAAGGACGATAGTCCTTTTCAGGAATATCCTTAAAGGACGAGGGTCTTTTTCAGGAATATCCTTAAAGGACGAGAGTCCTTTTCAGGAATATCCTTAAAGGATTAGAATCCTTTTCAGGAATATCCTTAAAGGACGAGAGTCCTTTTCAGGAATATCCTTGATGGACGAGAGTCCTTTTCAGGAATATCCTTAAAGGACGAGAGTCCTTTTCAGGAATATCCTTACACGACGAGGGTACGACAGTTTTTTTCAGGAATATATTTAAAGGACGAGAGTCCTTTTCAGGAATATCCTTAAAGGACGAGAGTCCTTTTCAGGAATATTCTTAAACGACGAGGGTCCTTTTCAGGAATATCCTTAAACGACGAGGGTCCTTTTCAGGAATATTCTTAAAGGACGATAGTCCTTTTCAGGAATATCCTTAAAGGACGATAGTCCTTTTCAGGAATATCCTTAAAGGACGATAGTCCTTTTCAGGAATATATTTGAAGGACGATAGTCCTTTTCAGGAATATCCTTGACGGACCATAGTCCTTTTCAGGAAAATCCTTGAAGGACGATAGTCCTTTTCAGGAATATCCTTGAAAGACGATAGTCCTTTTCAGGAATATCCTTAAAGGACGAGAGTCCTTTTCAGGAATATCCTTAAAGGACGAGAGTCCTTTTCAGGAATATCCTTAAAGGACGAGAGTCCTTTTCAGGAATATCCTTAAAGGACGATAGTCCTTTTCAAGAATATATTTGAAGGACGATAGTCCTTTTCAGGAATATCCTTAATGGACGAGGGTCCTTTTCAGGAATATCCTTGAAAGACGATTGTCCTTTTCAGGAATATCCTTAAAGGACGATAGTCCTTTTCAGGAATATCCTTGAAGGACGAGAGTCCTTTTCAGGAATATCCTTGAAGGACGAGTCCTTTTCAGGAATATCCTTAAAGGACGATAGTCCTTTTCAGGAATATCCTTGATGGACCATAGTCCTTTTCAGGAATATTCTTGAAGGATGATTGTACTTATCAGGAATATCCTTGAAGGACGATAGTCCTTTTCAGGAATATCTTTGAAGGACGATAGTCCTTTTCAGGAATATCCTTGACGGACCATAGTCCTTTTCAGGAATATCCTTGAAGGACGAGAGTCCTTTTCAGGAATATCCTTGAAGGACGATAGTCCTTTTCAGGAATATCCTTGAAGGACGAGAGTCCTTTTCAGGAATATCCTTAAAGGACGAGAGTCCTTTTCAGGAATATCCTTGAAGGACGAGAGTCCTTTTCAGGAATATCCTTGAAGGACGAGAGTCCTTTTCAGGAATATCCTTGACGGACCATAGTCCTTTTCAGGAATATTTTCAGGAAAGGACGAGAGGTCGTTTTCAGGAATATCCTTGAAGGACGAGAGTCCTTTTCATGAATACCCTTAAACGACGAGGGTCCTTTTCAGGAATATCCTTAAAGGACGAGAGTCCTTTTCAGGAATATATTTGAATGACGAGAGTCGTTTTCAGGAATACCCTTAAAGGACGCGAGTCCTTTTCATGAATACCCTTAAACGACGAGGGTCCTTTTCAGGAATATCCTTAAAGGACAAGAGTCCTTTTCAGGAATATATTTGAAGGACGAGAGTCGTTTTCAGGAATACCTTTTAAGGACGAGAGTCCTTTTCAGGAATACCCTTAAACGACGAGGGCCCTTTTCAGGAATATCCTTAAAGGACGAGAGTCCTTTTCAGGAATTTCCCTAAAGGACGAGAGTCCTTTTCAGGAATATTCTTAAACGACGAGGGTCCTTTTTAGGAATATCCTTAATCGACGAGGGTCCTTCTTAGAAATATCCTTAAAGGAATAGAGTCCTTTTCAGGAATATCCTTAAAGGACGATAGTCCTTTTCAGGAATATCCATACAGGACGAGAGTCCTTTTCAGGAATATCCTTAAAGGACGAGAGTCCTTTTCAGGAATATCCTTAAAGGACGAAAGTACTTTTCAGGAATATCCTTAAAGGACGAGAGTCCTTTTCAGGAATATATTTAAAGGACGATAGTCCTTTTCAGGAATATCCTTAAAGGACGGGGTCTTTTTCAGGAATATCCTTAAAGGACGAGAGTCCTTTTCAGGAATATCCTTAAAGGACGGAAGTACTTTTCAGGAATATCCGTAAAGGACGAGAGTCCTTTTCAGGAATATCCTTAAAGGACGAGAGTCCTTTTCATGAATACCCTTAAACGACGAGGGTCCTTTTCAGGAATATCCTTAAAGGACGAGAGTCCTTTTCAGGAATATATTTGAATGACGAGAGTCGTTTTCAGGAATACCCTTAAAGGACGCGAGTCCTTTTCATGAATACCCTTAAACGACGAGGGTCCTTTTCAGGAATATCCTTAAAGGACAAGAGTCCTTTTCAGGAATATATTTGAAGGACGAGAGTCGTTTTCAGGAATACCTTTAAAGGACGAGAGTCCTTTTCAGGAATACCCTTAAACGACGAGGGCCCTTTTCAGGAATATCCTTAAAGGACGAGAGTCCTTTTCAGGAATTTCCCTAAAGGACGAGAGTCCTTTTCAGGAATATTCTTAAACGACGAGGGTCCTTTTCAGGAATATCCTTAATCGACGAGGGTCCTTCTTAGAAATATCCTTAAAGGAATATAGTCCTTTTCAGGAATATCCTTAAAGGACGATAGTCCTTTTCAGGAATATCCATACAGGACGAGAGTCCTTTTCAGGAATATCCTTAAAGGACGAGAGTCCTTTTCAGGAATATCCTTAAAGGACGAAAGTACTTTTCAGGAATATCCTTAAAGGACGAGAGTCCTTTTCAGGAATATATTTAAAGGACGATAGTCCTTTTCAGGAATATCCTTAAAGGACGGGGTCTTTTTCAGGAATATCCTTAAAGGACGAGAGTCCTTTTCAGGAATATCCTTAAACGACGATTGTCCTTTTCAGGAATATCCAGGGAATCAGGAATATCCTTAAAGGACGATAGTCCTTTTCAGGAATATCCTAAATGGACGAGGGTCCTTTTCAGGAATATCCTTGAAGGACGATTGTCCTTTTCAGGAATATCCTTAAAGGACGATAGTCCTTTTCAGGAATATCCTTGAAGGACGAGAGTACTTTTCAGGAATATCCTTAAAGGACGAAAGTACTTTTCAGGAATATACTTAAAGGACGAGAGTCCTTTTCAGGAAAATTCTTAAACGACGAGGGTCCTTTTCAGGAATATCCTTAAACGACGAGGGTCCTTTTCAGGAATATTCTTAAAGGACGATAGTCCTTTTAAGGAATATCCTTAAGGGACGAGAGTCCTTTTCAGGAATATCCTTGAAGGACGAGTCCTTTTCAGGAATATCCTTAAAGGACGATAGTCCTTTTCAGGAATATCCTTAAAGGACCAGAGTCCTTTTCAGGAATATCCTTAATGGACGATAGTCCTTTTCAGGAATATATTTGAAGGACGAGAGTCCTTTTCAGGAATATCCTTGAAGGACGAGTCCTTTTCAAGAATATCCTTAAAGGACGATAGTCCTTTTCAGGAATATCCTTAAAGGACGATTGTCCTTTTCAGGAATATATTTGAAGGACGAGAGTCCTTTTCAGGAATATCCTTGAAGGACGAGTCCTTTTCAAGAATATCCTTAAAGGACGATAGTCCTTTTCAGGAATATCCTTAAAGGACGATAGTCCTTTTCAGGAATATATTTGAAGGACGAGAGTCCTTTTCAGGAATATCCTTGAAGGACGAGTCCTTTTCAAGAATATCCTTAAAGGACGATAGTCCTTTTCAGGAATATATTTGAAGGACGAGAATCCTTTTCAGGAATATCCTTTAAGGACGAGAGTCCTTTTCAGGAATATCCTTAATGGACGATAGTCCTTTTCAGGAATATATTTGAAGGACGAGAGTCCTTTTCAGGAATATCCTTGAAGGACGAGTCCTTTTCAAGAATATCCTTAAAGGACGATAGTCCTTTTCAGGAATATCCTTAAAGGACGATAGTCCTTTTCAGGAATATATTTGAAGGACGAGAATCCTTTTCAGGAATATCCTTTAAGGACGAGAGTCCTTTTCAGGAATATCCTTAATGGACGATAGTCCTTTTCAGGAATATATTTGAAGGACGAGAGTCCTTTTCAGGAATATCCTTGAAGGACGAGTCCTTTTCAAGAATATCCTTAAAGGACGATAGTCCTTTTCAGGAATATCCTTAAAGGACCAGAGTCCTTTTCAGGAATATCCTTAAAGGACGATTGTCCTTTTCAGGAATATATTTGAAGGACGAGAATCCTTTTCAGGAATATCCTTTAAGGACGAGAGTCCTTTTCAGGAATATCCTTAATGGACGATAGTCCTTTTCAGGAATATATTTGAAGGACGAGAGTCCTTTTCAGGAATATCCTTAAAGGACGAGAGTCCTTTTCAGGAATATCCTTGAAGGACGAGTCCTTTTCAGGAATATCCTTAAAGGACGAAAGTCCTTTTCAGGAATATCCTTGAAGGACGAGACTCCTTTTCAGGAATATCCTTAAACGACGAGGGTCCTTTTCAGGAATATCCTTAAAGGACGAGAGTCCTTTTCAAGAATATCCTTGAAGGACGAGACTCCTTTTCAGGAATATCCTTAAACGACGAGGGTCCTTTTCAGGAATATTCTTGAAGGACGATAGTCCTTTTCAGGAATATCCTTAAAGGATGAGAGTCCTTTTCAGGAATATCCTTGAAGGACGAGTCCTTTTCAGGAATATCCTTAAAGGACGATAGTCCTTTTCAGGAATATCCTTAAAGGACCAGAGTCCTTTTCAGGAATATCCTTAAAGGACGATTGTCCTTTTCAGGAATATATTTGAAGGACGAGAATCCTTTTCAGGAAAATCCTTAAAGGACGAGAGTCCTTTTCAGGAATATCCTTAATGGACGATAGTCCTTTTCAGGAATATATTTGAAGGACGAGAGTCCTTTTCAGGAATATCCTTAAAGGACGAGAGTCCTTTTCAGGAATATCCTTAAAGGACGAGAGTCCTTTTCAGGAATATCCTTGAAGGACGAGAGTGTTTTTCAGGAATATCCTTAAAGGACGAGAGTCCTTTTCAGGAATATCCTTAAAGGACGAAAGTACTTTTCAGGAATATCCTTAAAGGACGAGAGTCCTTTTCAGGAATATCCTTAAAGGACGAGAGTCCTGTTCAGGAATATATTTAAAGGACGATAGTCCTTTTCAGGAATATCCTTAAAGGACGGGGTCTTTTTCAGGAATATCCTTAAAGGACGAGAGTCCTTTTCAGGAATATCCTTAAAGGACGATTGTCCTTTTCAAAAATATCCTTAAAGGACGAGAGTCCTTTTCAGGAATATCCTTGATGGATCATAGTCCTTGTCAGGAATATCCCTGAAGGACGAGAGTCCTTTTCAGGAATTACCTTAAAGGACGAGAATCCTTTTCAGGAATATCCTTGACGGACCATAGTCCTTTTCAAGAATATCCTTGAAGTACTACAGTCCTTTTCAGGAATATCCTTAAAGGACGAGAGTCCTGTTCAGGAATATATTTAAAGGACGATAGTCCTTTTCAGGAATATCCTTAAAGGACGGGGTCTTTTTCAGGAATATCCTTAAAGGACGAGAGTCCTGTTCAGGAATATATTTAAAGGACGATAGTCCTTTTCAGGAATATCCTTAAAGGACGAGAGTCCTTTTCAGGAATATCCTTAAAGGACGATTGTCCTTTTCAAAAATATCCTTAAAGGACGAGAGTCCATTTCAGGAATATCCTTAAAGGACGAAAGTCCTTATCAGGAATATCCTTAAAGGACGAGAGTCCTTTTCAGGAATATCCTTAAAGGACGAGAGTCCTTTTCAGGAATATCCTTGAAGGACGAGAGTGTTTTTCAGGAATATCCTTAAAGGACGAGAGTCCTTTTCAGGAATATATTTGAATGACGAGAGTCGTTTTCAGGAATACCCTTAAAGGACGCGAGTCCTTTTCATGAATACCCTTAAACGACGAGGGTCCTTTTCAGGAATATCCTTAAAGGACAAGAGTCCTTTTCAGGAATATATTTGAAGGACGAGAGTCGTTTTCAGGAATACCCTTTAAGGACGAGAGTCCTTTTCAGGAATACCATTAAACGACGAGGGCCCTTTTCAGGAATATCCTTAAGGGACGAGAGTCCTTTTCAGGAATTTCTCTAAAGGACGAGAGTCCTGTTCAGGAATATATTTAAAGGACGATAGTCCTTTTCAGGAATATCCTTAAAGGACGGGGTCTTTTTCAGGAATATCCTTAAAGGACGAGAGTCCTTTTCAGGAATATCCTTAAAGGACGATTGTCCTTTTCAGGAATATCCTTAAAGGACGAGAGTCCTTTTCAGGAATATCCTTGATGGATCATAGTCCTTGTCAGGAATATCCCTGAAGGACGAGAGTCCTTTTCAGGAATTACCTTAAAGGACGAGAATCCTTTTCAGGAATATCCTTGACGGACCATAGTCCTTTTCAAGAATATCCTTGAAGTACTACAGTCCTTTTCAGGAATATCCTTAAAGGACGATAGTCTTTTCAGGAATATATTTGAAGGACGAGAGTCGTTTTCAGGAATATCCTTGAAGGACGAGAGTCCTTTTCATGAATACCCTTAAACGACGAGGGTCCTTTTCAGGAATATCCTTAAAGGACGAGAGTCCTTTTCAGGAATATATTTGAATGACGAGAGTCGTTTTCAGGAATACCCTTAAAGGACGCGAGTCCTTTTCATGAATACCCTTAAACGACGAGGGTCCTTTTCAGGAATATCCTTAAAGGACAAGAGTCCTTTTCAGGAATATATTTGAAGGACGAGAGTCGTTTTCAGGAATACCCTTTAAGGACGAGAGTCCTTTTCAGGAATACCATTAAACGACGAGGGCCCTTTTCAGGAATATCCTTAAAGGACGAGAGTCCTTTTCAGGAATTTCCCTAAAGGACGAGAGTCCTTTTCAGGAATATTCTTAAACGACGAGGGTCCTTTTCAGGAATATCCTTAATCGACGAGGGTCCTTCTTAGAAATATCCTTAAAGGAATAGAGTCCTTTTCAGGAATATCCTTAAAGGACGATAGTCCTTTTCAGGAATATCCTTAAAGGACGAGGGTCTTTTTCAGGAATATCCTTAAAGGACGAGAGTCCTTTTCAGGAATATCCTTAAAGGATTAGAATCCTTTTCAGGAATATCCTTAAAGGACGAGAGTCCTTTTCAGGAATATCCTTGATGGACGAGAGTCCTTTTCAGGAATATCCTTAAAGGACGAGAGTCCTTTTCAGGAATATCCTTACACGACGAGGGTTTTTTTCAGGAATATATTTAAAGGACGAGAGTCCTTTTCAGGAATATCCTTAAAGGACGAGAGTCCTTTTCAGGAATATTCTTAAACGACGAGGGTCCTTTTCAGGAATATCCTTAAACGACGAGCGTCCTTTTCAGGAATATTCTTAAAGGACGATAGTCCTTTTCAGGAATATCCTAAAAGGACGATAGTCCTTTTCAGGAATATCCTTAAAGGACGATAGTCCTTTTCAGGAATATATTTGAAGGACGATAGTCCTTTTCAGGAATATCCTTGACGGACCATAGTCCTTTTCAGGATAATCCTTAAAGGACGATAGTCCTTTTCAGGAATATCCTTAAAAGACGAGGGTCCTTTTCAGGAATATCCTTAAAGGACGAGAGTCCTTTTCAGGAATATCCTTAAGGACGAGGGTCCTTTTCAGGAATATCCTTAAAGGACGAGAGTCCTTTTCAGGAATATCCTTAAAGGACGATAGTCCTTTTCAAGAATATATTTGAAGGACGATAGTCCTTTTCAGGAATATCCTTAATGGACGAGGGTCCTTTTCAGGAATATCCTTGAACGACGATTGTCCTTTTCAGGAATATCCTTAAAGGACGATAGTCCTTTTCAGGAATATCCTTGAAGGACGAGAGTCCTTTTCAGGAATATCCTTGAAGGACGAGTCCTTTTCAGGAATATCCTTAAAGGACGATAGTCCTTTTCAGGAATATCCTTGACGGACCAAGGTCCCTTTCAGGAATATTCTTGAAGGATGATTGTACTTATCAGGAATATCCTTGAAGGACGATAGTCCTTTTCGGAATATCTTTGAAGGACGATAGTCCTTTTCAGGAATATCCTTGACGGACCATAGTCCTTTTCAGGAATATCCTTGAAGGACGAGAGTCCTTTTCAGGAATATCCTTGATGGATCATAGTCCTTGTCAGGAATATCCCTGAAGGACGAGAGTCCTTTTCAGGAATATCCTTAAAGGACGAGAATCCTTTTCAGGAATATCCTTGACGGACCATAGTCCTTTTCAAGAATATCCTTGAAGTACTACAGTCCTTTTCAGGAATATCCTTAAAGGACGATAGTCTTTTCAGGAATATATTTGAAGGACGAGAGTCGTTTTCAGGAATATCCTTGAAGGACGAGAGTCCTTTTCATGAATACCCTTAAACGACGAGGGTCCTTTTCAGGAATATCCTTAAAGGACGAGAGTCCTTTTCAGGAATATATTTGAATGACGAGAGTCGTTTTCAGGAATACCCTTAAAGGACGCGAGTCCTTTTCATGAATACCCTTAAACGACGAGGGTCCTTTTCAGGAATATCCTTAAAGGACAAGAGTCCTTTTCAGGAATATATTTGAAGGACGAGAGTCGTTTTCAGGAATACCTTTTAAGGACGAGAGTCCTTTTCAGGAATACCCTTAAACGACGAGGGCCCTTTTCAGGAATATCCTTAAAGGACGAGAGTCCTTTTCAGGAATTTCCCTAAAGGACGAGAGTCCTTTTCAGGAATATTCTTAAACGACGAGGGTCCTTTTTAGGAATATCCTTAATCGACGAGGGTCCTTCTTAGAAATATCCTTAAAGGAATAGAGTCCTTTTCAGGAATATCCTTAAAGGACGATAGTCCTTTTCAGGAATATCCATACAGGACGAGAGTCCTTTTCAGGAATATCCTTAAAGGACGAGAGTCCTTTTCAGGAATATCCTTAAAGGACGAAAGTACTTTTCAGGAATATCCTTAAAGGACGAGAGTCCTTTTCAGGAATATATTTAAAGGACGATAGTCCTTTTCAGGAATATCCTTAAAGGACGGGGTCTTTTTCAGGAATATCCTTAAAGGACGAGAGTCCTTTTCAGGAATATCCTTAAAGGACGGAAGTACTTTTCAGGAATATCCGTAAAGGACGAAAGTCCTTTTCAGGAATATATTTAAAGGACGAGAGTCCTTTTCATGAATACCCTTAAACGACGAGGGTCCTTTTCAGGAATATCCTTAAAGGACGAGAGTCCTTTTCAGGAATATATTTGAATGACGAGAGTCGTTTTCAGGAATACCCTTAAAGGACGCGAGTCCTTTTCATGAATACCCTTAAACGACGAGGGTCCTTTTCAGGAATATCCTTAAAGGACAAGAGTCCTTTTCAGGAATATATTTGAAGGACGAGAGTCGTTTTCAGGAATACCTTTTAAGGACGAGAGTCCTTTTCAGGAATACCATTAAACGACGAGGGCCCTTTTCAGGAATATCCTTAAAGGACGAGAGTCCTTTTCAGGAATTTCCCTAAAGGACGAGAGTCCTTTTCAGGAATATTCTTAAACGACGAGGGTCCTTTTCAGGAATATCCTTAATCGACGAGGGTCCTTCTTAGAAATATCCTTAAAGGAATAGAGTCCTTTTCAGGAATATCCTTAAAGGACGATAGTCCTTTTCAGGAATATCCTTAAAGGACGAGGGTCTTTTTCAGGAATATCCTTAAAGGACGAGAGTCCTTTTCAGGAATATCCTTAAAGGATTAGAATCCTTTTCAGGAATATCCTTAAAGGACGAGAGTCCTTTTCAGGAATATCCTTGATGGACGAGAGTCCTTTTCAGGAATATCCTTAAAGGACGAGAGTCCTTTTCAGGAATATCCTTACACGACGAGGGTTTTTTTCAGGAATATATTTAAAGGACGAGAGTCCTTTTCAGGAATATCCTTAAAGGACGAGAGTCCTTTTCAGGAATATTCTTAAACGACGAGGGTCCTTTTCAGGAATATCCTTAAACGACGAGCGTCCTTTTCAGGAATATTCTTAAAGGACGATAGTCCTTTTCAGGAATATCCTTAAAGGACGATAGTCCTTTTCAGGAATATCCTTAAAGGACGATAGTCCTTTTCAGGAATATATTTGAAGGACGATAGTCCTTTTCAGGAATATCCTTGACGGACCATAGTCCTTTTCAGGATAATCCTTAAAGGACGATAGTCCTTTTCAGGAATATCCTTAAAAGACGAGGGTCCTTTTCAGGAATATCCTTAAAGGACGAGAGTCCTTTTCAGGAATATCCTTAAGGACGAGGGTCCTTTTCAGGAATATCCTTAAAGGACGAGAGTCCTTTTCAGGAATATCCTTAAAGGACGATAGTCCTTTTCAAGAATATATTTGAAGGACGATAGTCCTTTTCAGGAATATCCTTAATGGACGAGGGTCCTTTTCAGGAATATCCTTGAACGACGATTGTCCTTTTCAGGAATATCCTTAAAGGACGATAGTCCTTTTCAGGAATATCCTTGAAGGACGAGAGTCCTTTTCAGGAATATCCTTGAAGGACGAGTCCTTTTCAGGAATATCCTTAAAGGACGATAGTCCTTTTCAGGAACATCCTTGACGGACCAAGGTCCCTTTCAGGAATATTCTTGAAGGATGATTGTACTTATCAGGAATATCCTTGAAGGAGTCCTTTTCGGAATATTTTCAGGAATATCCTTAATGGACGAGAGTCCTTTTCAGGAATATCCTTGAACGACGATTGTCCTTTTCAGGAATATCCTTAAAGGACGATAGTCCTTTTCAGGAATATCCTTGAAGGACGAGAGTCCTTTTCAGGAATATCCTTGAAGGACGAGTCCTTTTCAGGAATATCCTTGAAGGACGATAGTCCTTTTCAGGAACATCCTTGACGGACCAAGGTCCCTTTCAGGAATATTCTTGAAGGATGATTGTTTTCAGGAATATCCTTGAAGGACGATAGTCCTTTTCGGAATATCTTTGAAGGACGATAGTCCTTTTCAGGAATATCCTTGACGGACCATAGTCCTTTTCAGGAATATCCTTGAAGGACGAGAGTCCTTTTCAGGAATATCCTTGATGGATCATAGTCCTTGTCAGGAATATCCTTGAAGGACGAGAGTCCTTTTCAGGAATATCCTTGAAGGACGAGTCCTTTTCAGGAATATCCTTAAAGGACGATAGTCCTTTTCAGGAATATCCTTGACGGACCAAGGTCCCTTTCAGGAATATTCTTGAAGGATGATTGTACTTATCAGGAATATCCTTGAAGGACGATAGTCCTTTTCGGAATATCTTTGAAGGACGATAGTCCTTTTCAGGAATATCCTTGACGGACCATAGTCCTTTTCAGGAATATCCTTGAAGGACGAGAGTCCTTTTCAGGAATATCCTTGATGGATCATAGTCCTTGTCAGGAATATCCCTGAAGGACGAGAGTCCTTTTCAGGAATATCCTTAAAGGACGAGAATCCTTTTCAGGAATATCCTTGACGGACCATAGTCCTTTTCAAGAATATCCTTGAAGTACTACAGTCCTTTTCAGGAATATCCTTAAAGGACGATAGTCTTTTCAGGAATATATTTGAAGGACGAGAGTCGTTTTCAGGAATATCCTTGAAGGACGAGAGTCCTTTTCATGAATACCCTTAAACGACGAGGGTCCTTTTCAGGAATATCCTTAAAGGACGAGAGTCCTTTTCAGGAATATATTTGAATGACGAGAGTCGTTTTCAGGAATACCCTTAAAGGACGCGAGTCCTTTTCATGAATACCCTTAAACGACGAGGGTCCTTTTCAGGAATATCCTTAAAGGACAAGAGTCCTTTTCAGGAATATATTTGAAGGACGAGAGTCGTTTTCAGGAATACCTTTTAAGGACGAGAGTCCTTTTCAGGAATACCCTTAAACGACGAGGGCCCTTTTCAGGAATATCCTTAAAGGACGAGAGTCCTTTTCAGGAATTTCCCTAAAGGACGAGAGTCCTTTTCAGGAATATTCTTAAACGACGAGGGTCCTTTTCAGGAATATCCTTAATCGACGAGGGTCCTTCTTAGAAATATCCTTAAAGGAATAGAGTCCTTTTTAGGAATATCCTTAAAGGACGATAGTCCTTTTCAGGAATATCCATACAGGACGAGAGTCCTTTTCAGGAATATCCTTAAAGGACGAGAGTCCTTTTCAGGAATATCCTTAAAGGACGAAAGTACTTTTCAGGAATATCCTTAAAGGACGAGAGTCCTTTTCAGGAATATATTTAAAGGACGATAGTCCTTTTCAGGAATATCCTTAAAGGACGGGGTCTTTTTCAGGAATATCCTTAAAGGACGAGAGTCCTTTTCAGGAATATCCTTAAAGGACGATTGTCCTTTTCAGGAATATCCTTTAAGGACGAGATTCCTTTTCAGGAATATCCTTAAAGGACGATAGTCCTTTTCAGGAATATCCTAAATGGACGAGGGTCCTTTTCAGGAATATCCTTGAAGGACGATTGTCCTTTTCAGGAATATCCTTAAAGGACGATAGTCCTTTTCAGGAATATCCTTGAAGGACGAGAGTACTTTTCAGGAATATCCTAAAGGACGAAAGTACTTTTCAGGAATATACTTAAAGGACGAGAGTCCTTTTCAGGAAAATTCTTAAACGACGAGGGTCCTTTTCAGGAATATCCTTAAACGACGAGGGTCCTTTTCAGGAATATTCTTAAAGGACGATAGTCCTTTTCAGGAATATCCTTAAGGGACGAGAGTCCTTTTCAGGAATATCCTTGAAGGACGAGTCCTTTTCAGGAATATCCTTAAAGGACGATAGTCCTTTTCAGGAATATCCTTAAAGGACCAGAGTCCTTTTCAGGAATATCCTTAATGGACGATAGTCCTTTTCAGGAATATATTTGAAGGACGAGAGTCCTTTTCAGGAATATCCTTGAAGGACGAGTCCTTTTCAAGAATATCCTTAAAGGACGATAGTCCTTTTCAGGAATATCCTTAAAGGACCAGAGTCCTTTTCAGGAATATCCTTAAAGGACGATTGTCCTTTTCAGGAATATATTTGAAGGACGAGAATCCTTTTCAGGAATATCCTTTAAGGACGAGAGTCCTTTTCAGGAATATCCTTAATGGACGATAGTCCTTTTCAGGAATATATTTGAAGGACGAGAGTCCTTTTCAGGAATATCCTTAAAGGACGAGAGTCCTTTTCAGGAATATCCTTGAAGGACGAGTCCTTTTCAGGAATATCCTTAAAGGACGAAAGTCCTTTTCAGGAATATCCTTGAAGGACGAGACTCCTTTTCAGGAATATCCTTAAACGACGAGGGTCCTTTTCAGGAATATCCTTAAAGGACGAGAGTCCTTTTCAGGAATATCCTTGAAGGACGAGACTCCTTTTCAGGAATATCCTTAAACGACGAGGGTCCTTTTCAGGAATATTCTTGAAGGACGATAGTCCTTTTCAGGAATATCCTTAAAGGACGAGAGTCCTTTTCAGGAATATCCTTGAAGGACGAGTCCTTTTCAGGAATATCCTTAAAGGACGATAGTCCTTTTCAGGAATATCCTTAAAGGACCAGAGTCCTTTTCAGGAATATCCTTAAAGGACGATTGTCCTTTTCAGGAATATATTTGAAGGACGAGAATCCTTTTCAGGAAAATCCTTAAAGGACGAGAGTCCTTTTCAGGAATATCCTTAATGGACGATAGTCCTTTTCAGGAATATATTTGAAGGACGAGAGTCCTTTTCAGGAATATCCTTAAAGGACGAGAGTCCTTTTCAGGAATATCCTTAAAGGACGAGAGTCCTTTTCAGGAATATCCTTGAAGGACGAGAGTGTTTTTCAGGAATATCCTTAAAGGACGAGAGTCCTTTTCAGGAATATCCTTAAAGGACGAAAGTACTTTTCAGGAATATCCTTAAAGGACGAGAGTCCTTTTCAGGAATATCCTTAAAGGACGAGAGTCCTGTTCAGGAATATATTTAAAGGACGATAGTCCTTTTCAGGAATATCCTTAAAGGACGGGGTCTTTTTCAGGAATATCCTTAAAGGACGAGAGTCCTTTTCAGGAATATCCTTAAAGGACGATTGTCCTTTTCAAAAATATCCTTAAAGGACGAGAGTCCTTTTCAGGAATATCCTTGATGGATCATAGTCCTTGTCAGGAATATCCCTGAAGGACGAGAGTCCTTTTCAGGAATTACCTTAAAGGACGAGAATCCTTTTCAGGAATATCCTTGACGGACCATAGTCCTTTTCAAGAATATCCTTGAAGTACTACAGTCCTTTTCAGGAATATCCTTAAAGGACGATAGTCTTTTCAGGAATATATTTGAAGGACGAGAGTCGTTTTCAGGAATATCCTTGAAGGACGAGAGTCCTTTTCATGAATACCCTTAAACGACGAGGGTCCTTTTCAGGAATATCCTTAAAGGACGAGAGTCCTTTTCAGGAATATATTTGAATGACGAGAGTCGTTTTCAGGAATACCCTTAAAGGACGCGAGTCCTTTTCATGAATACCCTTAAACGACGAGGGTCCTTTTCAGGAATATCCTTAAAGGACAAGAGTCCTTTTCAGGAATATATTTGAAGGACGAGAGTCGTTTTCAGGAATACCCTTTAAGGACGAGAGTCCTTTTCAGGAATACCATTAAACGACGAGGGCCCTTTTCAGGAATATCCTTAAAGGACGAGAGTCCTTTTCAGGAATTTCTCTAAAGGACGAGAGTCCTTTTCAGGAATATTCTTAAACGACGAGGGTCCTTTTCAGGAATATCCTTAATCGACGAGGGTCCTTCTTAGAAATATCCTTAAAGGAATAGAGTCCTTTTCAGGAATATCCTTAAAGGACGATAGTCCTTTTCAGGAATATCCATACAGGACGAGAGTCCTTTTCAGGAATATCCTTAAACGACGAGGGTCCTTTTCAGGAATATCCTTAATCGACGAGGGTCCTTCTTAGAAATATCCTTAAAGGAATAGAGTCCTTTTCAGGAATATCCTTAAAGGACGATAGTCCTTTTCAGGAATATCCATACAGGACGAGAGTCCTTTTCAGGAATATCCTTAAAGGACGAGAGTCCTTTTCAGGAATATCCTTAAAGGACGAAAGTACTTTTCAGGAATATCCTTAAAGGACGAGAGTCCTTTTCAGGAATATATTTAAAGGACGATAGTCCTTTTCAGGAATATCCTTAAAGGACGGGGTCTTTTTCAGGAATATCCTTAAAGGACGAGAGTCCTTTTCAGGAATATCCTTAAAGGACGATTGTCCTTTTCAGGAATATCCTTAAAGGACGAGAGTCCTTTTCAGGAATATCCTTAAAGGACGATAGTCCTTTTCAGGAATATCCTAAATGGACGAGGGTCCTTTTCAGGAATATCCTTGAAGGACGATTGTCCTTTTCAGGAATATCCTTAAAGGACGATAGTCCTTTTCAGGAATATCCTTGAAGGACGAGAGTACTTTTCAGGAATATCCTTAAAGGACGAAAGTACTTTTCAGGAATATACTTAAAGGACGAGAGTCCTTTTCAGGAATATCCTTGAAGGACGAGAGTCCTTTTCAGGAATATTCTTAAACGACAAAGGTCCTTTTCAGGAATATCCTTAAACGACGAGGGTCCTTTTCAGGAATATTCTTAAAGGACGATAGTCCTTTTCAGGAATATCCTTAAGGGACGAGAGTCCTTTTCAGGAATATCCTTGAAGGACGAGTCCTTTTCAGGAATATCCTTAAAGGACGATAGTCCTTTTCAGGAATATCCTTAAAGGACGATTGTCCTTTTCAGGAATATATTTGAAGGACGAGAATCCTTTTCAGGAATATCCTTAAAGGACGAGAGTCCTTTTCAGGAATATCCTTAATGGACGATAGTCCTTTTCAGGAATATATTTGAAGGACGAGAGTCCTTTTCAGGAATATCCTTAAAGGACGAGAGTCCTTTTCAGGAATATCCTTGAAGGACGAGTCCTTTTCAGGAATATCCTTAAAGGACGAAAGTCCTTTTCAGGAATATCCTTAAAGGACGAGAGTCCTTTTCAGGAATATCCTTAAAGGACGATAGTCCTTTTCAGGAATATCCTTAAAGGACGATTGTCCTTTTCAGGAATATATTTGAAGGACGAGAATCCTTTTCAGGAATATCCTAAATGGACGAGGGTCCTTTTCAGGAATATCCTTGAAGGACGATTGTCCTTTTCAGGAATATCCTTAAAGGACGATAGTCCTTTTCAGGAATATCCTTGAAGGACGAGAGTACTTTTCAGGAATATCCTTAAAGGACGAAAGTACTTTTCAGGAATATACTTAAAGGACGAGAGTCCTTTTCAGGAATATCCTTGAAGGACGAGAGTCCTTTTCAGGAATATTCTTAAACGACAAAGGTCCTTTTCAGGAATATCCTTAAACGACGAGGGTCCTTTTCAGGAATATTCTTAAAGGACGATAGTCCTTTTCAGGAATATCCTTAAGGGACGAGAGTCCTTTTCAGGAATATCCTTGAAGGACGAGTCCTTTTCAGGAATATCCTTAAAGGACGATAGTCCTTTTCAGGAATATCCTTAAAGGACGATTGTCCTTTTCAGGAATATATTTGAAGGACGAGAATCCTTTTCAGGAATATCCTTTAAGGACGAGAGTCCTTTTCAGGAATATCCTTAATGGACGATAGTCCTTTTCAGGAATATATTTGAAGGACGAGAGTCCTTTTCAGGAATATCCTTAAAGGACGAGAGTCCTTTTCAGGAATATCCTTGAAGGACGAGTCCTTTTCAGGAATATCCTTAAAGGACGAAAGTCCTTTTCAGGAATATCCTTAAAGGACGAGAGTCCTTTTCAGGAATATCCTTAAAGGACGATAGTCCTTTTCAGGAATATCCTTAAAGGACCAGAGTCCTTTTCAGGAATATCCTTAAAGGACCAGAGTCCTTTTCAGGAATATCCTTAATGGACGATAGTCCTTTTCAGGAATATATTTGAAGGACGAGAGTCCTTTTCAGGAATATCCTTGAAGGACGAGTCCTTTTCAAGAATATCCTTAAAGGACGATAGTCCTTTTCAGGAATATCCTTAAAGGACCAGAGTCCTTTTCAGGAATATCCTTAAAGGACGATTGTCCTTTTCAGGAATATATTTGAAGGACGAGAATCCTTTTCAGGAATATCCTTTAAGGACGAGAGTCCTTTTCAGGAATATCCTTAATGGACGATAGTCCTTTTCAGGAATATATTTGAAGGACGAGAGTCCTTTTCAGGAATATCCTTAAAGGACGAGAGTCCTTTTCAGGAATATCCTTGAAGGACGAGTCCTTTTCAGGAATATCCTTAAAGGACGAAAGTCCTTTTCAGGAATATCCTTAATCGACGAGGGTCCTTCTTAGAAATATCCTTAAAGGAATAGAGTCCTTTTCAGGAATATCCTTAAAGGACGATAGTCCTTTTCAGGAATATCCATACAGGACGAGAGTCCTTTTCAGGAATATCCTTAAACGACGAGGGTCCTTTTCAGGAATATCCTTAATCGACGAGGGTCCTTCTTAGAAATATCCTTAAAGGAATAGAGTCCTTTTCAGGAATATCCTTAAAGGACGATAGTCCTTTTCAGGAATATCCATACAGGACGAGAGTCCTTTTCAGGAATATCCTTAAAGGACGAGAGTCCTTTTCAGGAATATCCTTAAAGGACGAAAGTACTTTTCAGGAATATCCTTAAAGGACGAGAGTCCTTTTCAGGAATATATTTAAAGGACGATAGTCCTTTTCAGGAATATCCTTAAAGGACGGGGTCTTTTTCAGGAATATCCTTAAAGGACGAGAGTCCTTTTCAGGAATATCCTTAAAGGACGATTGTCCTTTTCAGGAATATCCTTAAAGGACGAGAGTCCTTTTCAGGAATATCCTTAAAGGACGATAGTCCTTTTCAGGAATATCCTAAATGGACGAGGGTCCTTTTCAGGAATATCCTTGAAGGACGATTGTCCTTTTCAGGAATATCCTTAAAGGACGATAGTCCTTTTCAGGAATATCCTTGAAGGACGAGAGTACTTTTCAGGAATATCCTTAAAGGACGAAAGTACTTTTCAGGAATATACTTAAAGGACGAGAGTCCTTTTCAGGAATATCCTTGAAGGACGAGAGTCCTTTTCAGGAATATTCTTAAACGACAAAGGTCCTTTTCAGGAATATCCTTAAACGACGAGGGTCCTTTTCAGGAATATTCTTAAAGGACGATAGTCCTTTTCAGGAATATCCTTAAGGGACGAGAGTCCTTTTCAGGAATATCCTTGAAGGACGAGTCCTTTTCAGGAATATCCTTAAAGGACGATAGTCCTTTTCAGGAATATCCTTAAAGGACGATTGTCCTTTTCAGGAATATATTTGAAGGACGAGAATCCTTTTCAGGAATATCCTTTAAGGACGAGAGTCCTTTTCAGGAATATCCTTAATGGACGATAGTCCTTTTCAGGAATATATTTGAAGGACGAGAGTCCTTTTCAGGAATATCCTTAAAGGACGAGAGTCCTTTTCAGGAATATCCTTGAAGGACGAGTCCTTTTCAGGAATATCCTTAAAGGACGAAAGTCCTTTTCAGGAATATCCTTAAAGGACGAGAGTCCTTTTCAGGAATATCCTTAAAGGACGATAGTCCTTTTCAGGAATATCCTTAAAGGACGAGAGTCCTTTTCTGGAATATCCTTAAAGGACGATTGTCCTTTTCAGGAATATATTTGAAGGACGAGAATCCTTTTCAGGAATATCCTTAAAGGACGAGAGTCCTTTTCAGGAATATCCTTAATGGACGATAGTCCTTTTCAGGAATATCCTTAAAGGACCAGAGTCCTTTTCAGGAATATCCTTAAAGGACGATTGTCCTTTTCAGGAATATATTTGAAGGACGAGAATCCTTTTCAGGAATATCCTTAAAGGACGATTGTCCTTTTCAGGAATATATTTGAAGGACGAGAATCCTTTTCAGGAATATCCTTAAAGGACGAGAGTCCTTTTCAGGAATATCCTTAAAGGACGATTGTCCTTTTCAGGAATATATTTGAAGGACGAGAATCCTTTTCAGGAATATCCTTAAAGGACGAGTCCTTTTCAGGAATATCCTTAAAGGACGATTGTCCTTTTCAGGAATATATTTGAAGGACGAGAATCCTTTTCAGGAATATCCTTTAAGGACGAGAGTCCTTTTCAGGAATATCCTTAATGGACGATAGTCCTTTTCAGGAATATATTTGAAGGACGAGAGTCCTTTTCAGGAATATCCTTAAAGGACGAGAGTCCTTTTCAGGAATATCCTTGAAGGACGAGTCCTTTTCAGGAATATCCTTAAAGGACGAAAGTCCTTTTCAGGAATATCCTTAAAGGACGAGAGTCCTTTTCAGGAATATCCTTAAAGGACGATAGTCCTTTTCAGGAATATCCTTAAAGGACGATAGTCCTTTTCAGGAATATATTTGAAGGACGACAGTCCTTTTCAGGAATATCCTTAAAGGACGATTGTCCTTTTCAGGAATATATTTGAAGGACGAGAGTCCTTTTCAGGAATATCCTTAAAGGACGAGAGTCCTTTTCAGGAATATCCTTGAAGGACGAGTCCTTTTCAGGAATATCCTTAAAGGACGAAAGTCCTTTTCAGGAATATCCTTAAAGGACGAGAGTCCTTTTCAGGAATATCCTTAAAGGACGATAGTCCTTTTCAGGAATATCCTTAAAGGACGATAGTCCTTTTCAGGAATATATTTGAAGGACGACAGTCCTTTTCAGGAATATCCTTAAAGGACGATTGTCCTTTTCAGGAATATATTTGAAGGACGAGAATCCTTTTCAGGAATATCCTTAAAGGACGAGAGTCCTTTTCAGGAATATCCTTAAAGGACGATAGTCCTTTTCAGGAATATATTTGAAGGACGACAGTCCTTTTCTGGAATATCCTTAAAGGACGATTGTCCTTTTCAGGAATATATTTGAAGGACGAGAATCCTTTTCAGGAATATCCTTAAAGGACGAGAGTCCTTTTCAGGAATATCCTTAATGGACGATAGTCCTTTTCAGGAATATATTTGAAGGACGACAGTCCTTTTCAGGAATATCCTTAAAGGACGAGAGTCCTTTTCAGGAATATCCTTGAAGGACGAGTCCTTTTCAGGAATATCCTTAAAGGACGAGAGTCCTTTTCAGGAATATCCTTAAAGGACGAGAGTCCTTTTCAGGAATATCCTTAAAGGACGATAGTCCTTTTCAGGAATATCCTTAAAGGACGATAGTCCTTTTCAGGAATATATTTGAAGGACGACAGTCCTTTTCAGGAATATCCTTAAAGGACGATTGTCCTTTTCAGGAATATATTTGAAGGACGAGAGTCCTTTTCAGGAATATCCTTAAAGGACGAGAGTCCTTTTCAGGAATATCCTTGAAGGACGAGTCCTTTTCAGGAATATCCTTAAAGGACGAAAGTCCTTTTCAGGAATATCCTTAAAGGACGAGAGTCCTTTTCAGGAATATCCTTAAAGGACGATAGTCCTTTTCAGGAATATCCTTAAAGGACGATAGTCCTTTTCAGGAATATATTTGAAGGACGATAGTCCTTTTCAGGAATATCCTTAAAGGACGATTGTCCTTTTCAGGAATATATTTGAAGGACGAGAATCCTTTTCAGGAATATCCTTAAAGGACGAGAGTCCTTTTCAGGAATATCCTTAAAGGACGATAGTCCTTTTCAGGAATATATTTGAAGGACGACAGTCCTTTTCTGGAATATCCTTAAAGGACGATTGTCCTTTTCAGGAATATATTTGAAGGACGAGAATCCTTTTCAGGAATATCCTTAAAGGACGAGAGTCCTTTTCAGGAATATCCTTAATGGACGATAGTCCTTTTCAGGAATATATTTGAAGGACGACAGTCCTTTTCAGGAATATCCTTAAAGGACGAGAGTCCTTTTCAGGAATATCCTTGAAGGACGAGTCCTTTTCAGGAATATCCTTAATGGACGATAGTCCTTTTCTGGAATATATTTGAAGGACGAGAGTCCTTTTCAGGAATATCCTTAAAGGACGATTGTCCTTTTCAGGAATATCCTTAAAGGACGAGAGTCCTTTTCAGGAATATCCTTGAAGGACGAGAGTGTTTTTCAGGAATATCCTTAAAGGACGAGAGTCCTTGTCAGGAATATCCTTGACGGACCATAGTCCTTTTCAAGAATATCCTTGAAGTACTACAGTCCTTTTCAGGAATATCCTTAATGGACGATAGTCCTTTTCAGGAATATATTTGAAGGACGAGAATCCTTTTCAGGAATATCCTTAAAGGACGAGAGTCCTTTTCTGGAATATCCTTAAAGGACGATTGTCCTTTTCAGGAATATATTTGAAGGACGAGAATCCTTTTCAGGAATATCCTTAAAGGACGAGAGTCCTTTTCAGGAATATCCTTAATGGACGATAGTCCTTTTCTGGAATATATTTGAAAGACGAGAGTCCTTTTCAGGAATATCCTTAAAGGACGAGAGTCCTTTTCTGGAATATCCTTAAAGGACGATTGTCCTTTTCAGGAATATATTTGAAGGACGAGAATCCTTTTCAGGAATATCCTTAAAGGACGAGAGTCCTTTTCAGGAATATCCTTAATGGACGATAGTCCTTTTCTGGAATATATTTGAAAGACGAGAGTCCTTTTCAGGAATATCCTTGAAGGACGAGTCCTTTTCAGGAATATCCTTAAAGGACGAAAGTCCTTTTCAGGAATATCCTTGACGGACCATAGTTCTTTTCAGGAATATCCTTGAAGGATGATTGTACTTATCAGGAATATCCTTGAAGGACGATAGTCCTTTTCAGGAATATATTTGAAGGACGATAGTCCTTTTCAGGAATATCCTTAATGGACGAGGGTCCTTTTCAGGAATGTCCTTAAAGGACGATTGTCCTTTTCAGGAATATCCTTAAAGGACGATAGTTCTTTTCAGGAATATCCTTGAAGGATGATAGTCCTTTTCAGATATATCCTTGACGGACCATAGTCCTTTTCAGGAATATCCTTGAAGGACGAGAGTCCTTTTCAGGAATATCCTTGACGGACCATAGTCCTTGTCAGGAATATCCCTGAAGGACGAGAGTCCTTTTCAGGAATATCCTTAAAGGACGAGAGTCCTTTTCAGGAATATCCTTGACGGACAAAAGTCCTTTTCAAGAATATCCTTGAAGTACTACAGTCCTTTTTAAAAATATCCTTAAAGGACGATAGTCTTTTCAGGAATATATTTGAAGGACGAGAGTCATTTTCAGGAATATCCTTAAAGGACGAGAGTCTTTTTCAGGAATATCCTTAAACGACGAGGGTCCTTTTCAGGAATATCCTTAAAGGACGAGAGTCCTTTTCAGGAATTTATTTGAAGGACGAGAGTCGTTTTCAGGAATATCCTTAAACGACGAGGGTCCTTTTCAGGAATAACCTTAAAGGACGAGAGTCCTTTTCAGGATTATCCTTAAACGACGAGGGTCCTTTTCAGGAATATCCTTAAAGGACGAGAGTCCTTTTCAGGAATTTATTTGAAGGACGAGAGTCCTTTTCAGGAATACCCTTAAACGACGAGGGTCCTTTTCAGGAATAATCTTAAAGGACGAGAGTCCTTTTCAGGAATATCCTTGAAGTAGGACAGTCCTTTTCAGGAATATACTTAAAGGACGAGAGTCCTTTTCAGGAATATCCTTAAAGGACGAGAATCCTTTTCAGGAATATACTTGAAGGACGAGAATCCTTTTCAGGAATACCCTTAAAGAACGAGAGACCTTTTCAGGAATATCCTTAAAAGGCGAGAGTCCTTTTCAGGAATATTCTTAAGCGACGAGAGTCCTTTTCAGGAATATTCTTAAGCGACGAGGGTCCTTTTCAGGAATATCCTTAAACGACGAGGGTCCTTTTCAGGAATATCCTTAAAGGACGAGAGTCCTTTTCAGGAATATATTTGAAGGACGAGAGTCGTTTTCAGGAATACCCTTAAACGACGAGGGTCCTTTTCAGGAATATCCTTAAAGGATCGTCCTTTAAGGATATTTTTAAAAAGGACTGTAGTACTTCAAGGATATTCTTGAAAAGGACTTTTGTCCGTCAAGGATATTCCTGAAAAGGACTCTCGTCCTTTAAGGATATTCCTGAAAAGGACTCTTGTCCTTCAGGGATATTCCTGACAAGGACTATGGTCCGTCAAGGATATTCCTGAAAAGGACTCTCGTCCTTCAAGGATATTCCTGAAAAGGACTATGGTCCGTCAAGGATATTCCTGAATAGGACTATCATCCTTCAAGGATATTCCTGAAAAGAACTATCGTCCTTTAAGGATATTCCTGAAAAGGACAATCGTCCTTTAAGGACATTCCTGAAAAGGACCCTCGTCCATTAAGGATATTCCTGAAAAGGACTATCGTCCTTCAAATATATTCCTGAAAAGGACTATCGTCCTTCAAGGATATTCCTGATAAGTACAATCATCCTTCAAGGATATTCCTGAAAAGAACTATGGTCCGTCAAGGATATTCCTGAAAAGGACTTTCGTCCTTTAAGGATATTCCTGAAAAGGACTCGTCCTTCAAGGATATTCCTGAAAAGGACTCTCGTCCTTCAAGGATATTCCTGAAAAGGACTCTCGTCCTTTAAGGATATTCCTGAAAAGGACTCTCGTCCATCAAGGATATTCCTGAAAAGCACACTCGTCCTTTAAGGGTATTCCTGAAAAAAAACCCTCGTCGTGTAAGGATATTCCTGAAAAGGACTCTCGTCCTTTAAGGATATTCCTGAAAAGGACTCTCGTCCTTTAAGGATATTCCTGAAAAGGACTCTCGTCCATCAAGGATATTACTGAAAAGCACACTCGTCCTTTAAGGGTATTCCTGAAAAAGACTATCGTCCTTTAAGGATATTCCTGAAAAAGACTCTCGTCCTTTAAGGATATTCCTGAAAAGGACTCTAGTCCTTTAAGGATATTCCTAAGAAGGACCCTCGTCGATTAAGGATATTCCTGAAAAGGACCCTCGTCGTTTAAGGATATTCCTGAAAAGGACTCTCGTCCTTTAAGGATATTCCTGAAAACGACTCTCGTCCTTCAAATATATTCCTGAAAAGACTATCGTCCTTTAAGTATATTCCTGAAAAGGACTGTAGTACTTCAAGGATATTCTTGAAAAGGACTATGGTCCGTCAAGGATATTCCTGAAAAGGACTCTCGTCCTTTAAGGATATTCCTGAAAAGGACTCTCGTCCTTCAGGGATATTCCTGACAATGACTATGGTCCGTCAAGGATATTCCTGAAAAGGACTCTCGTCCTTCAAGGATATTCCTGAAAAGGACTATGGTCCGTCAAGGATATTCCTGAAAAGGACTATCGTCCTTCAAAGATATTCCTGAAAAGGACTATCGTCCTTCAAGGATATTCCTGATACGTACAATCATCCTTCAAGGATATTCCTGAAAAGACTATGGTCCGTCAAGGATATTCCTGAAAATGACTCTCGTCCTTTAGGGATATTCCTGAAAAGGACTATGGTCCGTCAAGGATATTCCTGAAAAGGACTATCGTCCTTTAAGGATATTCCTGAAAAGGACTCTAGTCCTTTAAGGATATTCCTAAGAAGGACCCTCGTCGATTAAGGATATTCCTGAAAAGGACCCTCGTCGTTTAAGAATATTCCTGAAAAGGACTCTCGTCCTTTAAGGATATTCCTGAAAAGGATTCTCGTCCTTTAAGGATATTCCTGAAAAGGGCCCTCGTCGTTTAAGGGTATTCCTGAAAAGGACTCTCGTCCTTAAAGGGTATTCCTGAAAACGACTCTCGTCCTTCAAATATATTCCTGAAAAGGACTCTCGTCCTTTAAGGATATTCCTGAAAAGGACCCTCGTCGTTTAAGGGTATTCCTGAAAACGACTCTCGTCCTTTAAGGATATTCCTGAAAACGACTCTCGTCCTTCAAATATATTCCTAAAAAGACTATCGTCCTTTAAGGATATTCCTGAAAAGGACTGTAGTACTTCAAGGATATTCTTGAAAAGGACTATGGTCCGTCAAGGATATTCCTGAAAAGGACTCTAGTCCTTTAAGGATATTCCTAAGAAGGACCCTCGTCGATTAAGGATATTCCTGAAAAGGACTCTCGTCCTTTAAGAATATTCCTGAAAAGGACCCTCGTCGTTTAAGGTATTCCTGAAAACGACACTCGTCCTTTAAATATATTCCTGAAAAGGACTCTCGTCCTTTAAGGATATTCCTCGAAGGGCGATAGTCCTCTTCAAGAATATCCTTAATGGACGAGGGTCCTTTTCAGGAATGTCCTTAAAGGACGATTGTCCTTTTCAGGAATATCCTTAAAGGACGATAGTTCTTTTCAGGAATATCCTTGAAGGATGATAGTCCTTTTCAGGAATATCCTTGACGGACCATAGTCCTTTTCAGGAATATCCTTGAAGGACGAGAGTCCTTTTCAGGAATATCCTTGATGGACCATAGTCCTTTTCAGGAATATCCCTGAAGGACGAGAGTCCTTTTCAGGAATATCCTTAATGGATGAGAGTCCTTTTCAGGAATATCCTTGACGGACAATAGTCCTTTTCAAGAATATCCTTGAAGTACTACAGTCCTTTTTAGAAATATCCTTAAAGGACGATAGTCTTTTCAGGAATATATTTGAAGGACGAGAGTCATTTTCAGGAATATCCTTAAAGGACGAGAGTCCTTTTCAGGAATATCCTTAAACTACGAGGGTCCTTTTCAGGAATATCCTTAAAGGGCGAGAGTCCTTTTCAGGAATTTATTTGAAGGACGAGAGTCGTTTTCAGGAATATCCTTAAACGACGAGGGTCCTTTTCAGGAATAACCTTAAAGGACGAGAGTCCTTTTCAGGATTATCCTTAAACGACGAGGGTCCTTTTCAGGAATATCCTTAAAGGACGAGAGTCCTTTTCAGGAATACCCTTAAACGACGAGGGTCCTTTTCAGGAATAACCTTAAAGGACGAGAGTCCTTTTCAGGAATATCCTTGAAGTAGGACAGTCCTTTTCAGGAATATCCTTAAAGGACGAAAGTACTTTTCAGGAATATCCTTAAAGGACGATAGTCCTTTTCAGGAATATATTTGAAGGACGAGAGTCCTTTTCAGGAATATCCTTAAAGGACGAGAGTCCTTTTCAGGAATATCCTTGAAGGACGAGTCCTTTTCAGGAATATCCTTAAAGGACGAAAGTCCTTTTCAGGAATATCCTTAAAGGACGAGAGTCCTTTTCAGGAATATCCTTAAAGGACGATAGTCCTTTTCAGGAATATCCTTAAAGGACCAGAGTCCTTTTCAGGAATATCCTTAAAGGACGATTGTCCTTTTCAGGAATATATTTGAAGGACGAGAATCCTTTTCAGGAATATCCTTAAAGGACGAGAGTCCTTTTCAGGAATATCCTTAATGGACGATAGTCCTTTTCTGGAATATATTTGAAGGACGAGAGTCCTTTTCAGGAATATCCTTAAAGGACGAGAGTCCTTTTCTGGAATATCCTTAAAGGACGATTGTCCTTTTCAGGAATATATTTGAAGGACGAGAATCCTTTTCAGGAATATCCTTAAAGGACGAGAGTCCTTTTCAGGAATATCCTTAATGGACGATAGTCCTTTTCTGGAATATATTTGAAGGACGAGAGTCCTTTTCAGGAATATCCTTAAAGGACGAGAGTCCTTTTCTGGAATATCCTTAAAGGACGAGAGTCCTTTTCAGGAATATCCTTGAAGGACGAGAGTGTTTTTCAGGAATATCCTTAAAGGACTAGAGTCCTTGTCAGGAATATCCTTGACGGACCATAATCCTTTTCAAGAATATCCTTGAAGTACTACAGTCCTTTTCAGGAATATCCTTAATGGACGATAGTCCTTTTCAGGAATATATTTGAAGGACGAGAGTCCTTTTCAGGAATATCCTTAAAGGACGAGAGTCCTTTTCAGGAATATCCTTAAAGGACGAGATTCCTTTTCAGGAAAATCCTTGAAGGACGAGTCCTTTTCAGGAATATCCTTAAAGGACGATAGTCCTTTTCAGGAATATCCTTGACGGACCATAGTCCTTTTCAGGAATATCCTTGAAGGATGATTGTACTTATCAGGAATATCCTGGAAGGACGATAGTCCTTTTCGGAATATCTTTGAAGGACGATAGTCCTTTTCAGGAATATCCTTGACGGACCATAGTCCTTTTCAGGAATATCCTTGAAGGACGAGAGTCCATTTCAGGAATATCCTTGACGGACCATAGTCCTTGTCAGGAATATCCCTGAAGGACGAGAGTCCTTTTCAGGAATATCCCTAAAAGACGAGAATCCTTTTCAGGAATATCCTTGACGGACCATAGTCCTTTTCAAGAATATCCTTGAAGTACTACAGTCCTTTTCAGGAATATCCTTAAAGGACGATAGTCTTTTCAGGAATATATTTGAAGGAAGAGAGTCGTTTTCAGGAATATCCTTAAAGGACGAGAGTCGTTTTCAGGAATACCCTTAAACGACGAGGGTCCTTTACAGGAATATCCTTAAAGGTAGAGAGTCCTTTTCAGGAATATATTTGAAGGACGAGAGTCGTCTTCAGGAATACCCTTTAAGGACGAGAGTCCTTTTCAGGAATACCCTTAAACGACGAGGGCCCTTTTCAGGAATATCCTTAAAGGACGAGAGTCCTTTTCAGGAATATCCTTAAAGGACGAGAGTCCTTTTCAGGAATATTCTTAAACGACGAGGGTCCTTTTCAGGAATATCCTTAATCGACGAGGGTCCTTCTTAGGAATATCCTTAAAGGACTAGAGTCCTTTTCAGGAATTTCCTTAAAGGACGATAGTCCTTTTCAGGAATATCCTTACAGGACGAGAGTCCTTTTCAGGAATATCCTTAAAGGACGAGAGTCCTTTTCAGGAATATCCTTAAAGGACGAAAGTACTTTTCAGGAATATCCTTAAAGGACGAGAGTCCTTTTCAGGAATATATTTAAAGGACGATAGTCCTTTTCAGGAATATCCTAAAAGGACGAGGGTCTTTTTCAGGAATATCCTTAAAGGACGAGAGTCGTTTTCAGGAATATCCTTGAAGGACGAGAATCCTTTTCAGGAATACCCTTAAAGGACGAGAGACCTTTTCAGGAATATCCTTGATGGACGAGAGTCCTTTTCAGGAATATCCTTAAAGTACGAGAGTCCTTTTCAGGAATATTCTTAAACGACGAGGGTCCTTTTCAGGAATATCCTTAAACGACGAGGGTCCTTTTCAGGAATATTCTTAAAGGACGATAGTCCTTTTCAGGAATATCCTTGAAGAACGAGAGTCTTTTCAGGAATATCCTTGAAGGACGAGTCCATTTCAGGAATATCCTTAAAGGACGATAGTCCTTTTCAGGAATATCCTTAAAGGACCAGAGTCCTTTTCAGGAATATCCTTAAAGGA
The DNA here is from genome assembly GCA_030578115.1 of Leucoptera coffeella. Classification (NCBI taxonomy): domain Eukaryota; kingdom Metazoa; phylum Arthropoda; class Insecta; order Lepidoptera; family Lyonetiidae; genus Leucoptera; species Leucoptera coffeella. The sequence goes on from JAMBLF010000993.1 coordinate 83,838, forward strand.
CGATTGTCCTTTTCAGGAATATATTTGAAGGACGAGAATCCTTTTCAGGAATATCCTTAAAGGACGAGAGTCCTTTTCAGGAATATCCTTAATGGACGATAGTCCTTTTCAGGAATATATTTGAAGGACGACAGTCCTTTTCAGGAATATCCTTAAAGGACGAGAGTCCTTTTCAGGAATATCCTTGAAGGACGAGTCCTTTTCAGGAATATCCTTAATGGACGATAGTCCTTTTCTGGAATATATTTGAAGGACGAGAGTCCTTTTCAGGAATATCCTTAAAGGACGATTGTCCTTTTCAGGAATATCCTTAAAGGACGAGAGTCCTTTTCAGGAATATCCTTGAAGGACGAGAGTGTTTTTCAGGAATATCCTTAAAGGACGAGAGTCCTTGTCAGGAATATCCTTGACGGACCATAATCCTTTTCAAGAATATCCTTGAAGTACTACAGTCCTTTTCAGGAATATCCTTAATGGACGATAGTCCTTTTCAGGAATATATTTGAAGGACGAGAGTCCTTTTCAGGAATATCCTTAAAGGACGATTGTCCTTTTCAGGAATATATTTGAAGGACGAGAATCCTTTTCAGGAATATCCTTAAAGGACGAGAGTCCTTTTCAGGAATATCCTTAATGGACGATAGTCCTTTTCTGGAATATATTTGAAAGACGAGAGTCCTTTTCAGGAATATCCTTAAAGGACGAGAGTCCTTTTCTGGAATATCCTTAAAGGACGATTGTCCTTTTCAGGAATATATTTGAAGGACGAGAATCCTTTTCAGGAATATCCTTAAAGGACGAGAGTCCTTTTCAGGAATATCCTTAATGGACGATAGTCCTTTTCTGGAATATATTTGAAGGACGAGAGTCCTTTTCAGGAATATCCTTAAAGGACGAGAGTCCTTTTCTGGAATATCCTTAAAGGACGAGAGTCCTTTTCAGGAATATCCTTGAAGGACGAGAGTGTTTTTCAGGAATATCCTTAAAGGACGAGAGTCCTTGTCAGGAATATCCTTGACGGACCATAATCCTTTTCAAGAATATCCTTGAAGTACTACAGTCCTTTTCAGGAATATCCTTAATGGACGATAGTCCTTTTCAGGAATATATTTGAAGGACGAGAGTCCTTTTCAGGAATATCCTTAAAGGACGAGAGTCCTTTTCAGGAATATCCTTAAAGGACGAGATTCCTTTTCAGGAAAATCCTTGAAGGACGAGTCCTTTTCAGGAATATCCTTAAAGGACGATAGTCCTTTTCAGGAATATCCTTGACGGACCATAGTCCTTTTCAGGAATATCCTTGAAGGATGATTGTACTTATCAGGAATATCCTGGAAGGACGATAGTCCTTTTCGGAATATCTTTGAAGGACGATAGTCCTTTTCAGGAATATCCTTGACGGACCATAGTCCTTTTCAGGAATATCCTTGAAGGACGAGAGTCCATTTCAGGAATATCCTTGACGGACCATAGTCCTTGTCAGGAATATCCCTGAAGGACGAGAGTCCTTTTCAGGAATATCCCTAAAAGACGAGAATCCTTTTCAGGAATATCCTTGACGGACCATAGTCCTTTTCAAGAATATCCTTGAAGTACTACAGTCCTTTTCAGGAATATCCTTAAAGGACGATAGTCTTTTCAGGAATATATTTGAAGGAAGAGAGTCGTTTTCAGGAATATCCTTAAAGGACGAGAGTCGTTTTCAGGAATACCCTTAAACGACGAGGGTCCTTTTCAGGAATATCCTTAAAGGACGAGAGTCCTTTTCAGGAATATATTTGAAGGACGAGAGTCGTCTTCAGGAATACCCTTTAAGGACGAGAGTCCTTTTCAGGAATACCCTTAAACGACGAGGGCCCTTTTCAGGAATATCCTTAAAGGACGAGAGTCCTTTTCAGGAATATCCTTAAAGGACGAGAGTCCTTTTCAGGAATATTCTTAAACGACGAGGGTCCTTTTCAGGAATATCCTTAATCGACGAGGGTCCTTCTTAGGAATATCCTTAAAGGACTAGAGTCCTTTTCAGGAATTTCCTTAAAGGACGATAGTCCTTTTCAGGAATATCCTTACAGGACGAGAGTCCTTTTCAGGAATATCCTTAAAGGACGAGAGTCCTTTTCAGGAATATCCTTAAAGGACGAAAGTACTTTTCAGGAATATCCTTAAAGGACGAGAGTCCTTTTCAGGAATATATTTAAAGGACGATAGTCCTTTTCAGGAATATCCTTAAAGGACGAGGGTCTTCTTCAGGAATATCCTTAAAGGACGAGAGTCGTTTTCAGGAATATCCTTGAAGGACGAGAATCCTTTTCAGGAATACCCTTAAAGGACGAGAGACCTTTTCAGGAATATCCTTGATGGACGAGAGTCCTTTTCAGGAATATCCTTAAAGTACGAGAGTCCTTTTCAGGAATATTCTTAAACGACGAGGGTCCTTTTCAGGAATATCCTTAAACGACGAGGGTCCTTTTCAGGAATATTCTTAAAGGACGATAGTCCTTTTCAGGAATATCCTTGAAGAACGAGAGTCTTTTCAGGAATATCCTTGAAGGACGAGTCCATTTCAGGAATATCCTTAAAGGACGATAGTCCTTTTCAGGAATATCCTTAAAGGACCAGAGTCCTTTTCAGGAATATCCTTAAAGGACGATTGTCCTTTTCAGGAATATATTTGAAGGACGAGAATCCTTTTCAGGAATATCCTTAAAGGACGAGAGTCCTTTTCAGGAATATCCTTAATGGACGATAGTCCTTTTCAGGAATATATTTGAAGGACGACAGTCCTTTTCAGGAATATCCTTAAAGGACGAGAGTCCTTTTCAGGAATATCCTTGAAGGACGAGTCCTTTTCAGGAATATCCTTAAAGGACGATTCTCCTTTTCAGGAATATATTTGAAGGACTAGAGTCCTTTTCAGGAATATCCTTGAAGGACGAGACTCCTTTTCAGGAATATCCTTAAAGGACGAGAGTCCTTTTCAGGAATATCCTTAAAGGACGAGAGTCCTTTTCAGGAATATCTTTGAAGGCAGATAGACCTTTTCAGGAATATCTTTGAAGGACGAGAGTCCTTTTCAGGAATATCATTGAAGGACGATAGTCCTATTCAGGAATATCCTTGACGGACCATAGTCCTTTTCAGGAATATCCCTAAAGGACGAGAGTCATTTTCAGGAATATCCTTGACGGACCATAGTCTTTTCAGGAATATCCTTGAAGGATGATTGTACGTATCAGGAATATCCTTGAAGGACGATAGTCCTTTTCAGGAATATCTTTGAAGGACGATAGTCCTTTTCAGGAATATCCTTGACGGACCATAGTCCTTTTCAGGAATATCCTTGAAGGACGAGAGTCCTTTTCAGGAATATCCTTGACGGACCATAGTCATTGTCAGGAATATCCCTGAAGGACGAGAGTCCTTTTCAGGAATATCCTTAAAGGACGAGAGTCCTTTTCAGGAATATCCTTGACGGACCATAGTCCTTTTCAAGAATATCCTTGAAGTACTACAGTCCTTTTCAGGAATATACTTAAAGGACGATAGTCTTTTCAGGAATATATTTGAAGGACGAGAGTCGTTTTCAGGAATATCCTTAAAGGACGAGAGTCCTTTTCAGGAATATCCTTAAACGACGAGGGTCCTTTTCAGGAATATCCTTAATCGACGAGGGTCCTTCTTAGGAATATCCTTAAAGGACTAGAGTCCTTTTCAGGAATATCCTTAAAGGACGAGAGTCTTTTTCAGGAATATCCTTAAAGGACGATAGTCTTTTTCAGGAATACCCTTAAAGGACGAGTGTGCTTTTCAGTAATATCCTTGATGGACGAGAGTCCTTTTCAGGAATATCCTTACACGACGAGGGTTTTTTTTCAGGAATACCCTTAAAGGACGAGTGTGCTTTTCAGGAATATCCTTGATGGACGAGAGTCCTTTTCAGGAATATCCTTAAAGGACGAGAGTCCTTTTCAGGAATATCCTTGAAGGACGAGAGTCCTTTTCAGGAATATCCTTGAAGGACGAGTCCTTTTCAGGAATATCCTTAAAGGACGAAAGTCCTTTTCAGGAATATCCTTGACGGACCATAGTTCTTTTCAGGAATATCCTTGAAGGATGATTGTACTTATCAGGAATATCCTTGAAGGACGATAGTCCTTTTCAGGAATATATTTGAAGGACGATAGTCCTTTTCAGGAATATCCTTAATGGACGAGGGTCCTTTTCAGGAATGTCCTTAAAGGACGATTGTCCTTTTCAGGAATATCCTTAAAGGACGATAGTTCTTTTCAGGAATATCCTTGAAGGATGATAGTCCTTTTCAGATATATCCTTGACGGACCATAGTCCTTTTCAGGAATATCCTTGAAGGACGAGAGTCCTTTTCAGGAATATCCTTGACGGACCATAGTCCTTGTCAGGAATATCCCTGAAGGACGAGAGTCCTTTTCAGGAATATCCTTAAAGGACGAGAGTCCTTTTCAGGAATATCCTTGACGGACAAAAGTCCTTTTCAAGAATATCCTTGAAGTACTACAGTCCTTTTTAAAAATATCCTTAAAGGACGATAGTCTTTTCAGGAATATATTTGAAGGACGAGAGTCATTTTCAGGAATATCCTTAAAGGACGAGAGTCTTTTTCAGGAATATCCTTAAACGACGAGGGTCCTTTTCAGGAATATCCTTAAAGGACGAGAGTCCTTTTCAGGAATTTATTTGAAGGACGAGAGTCGTTTTCAGGAATATCCTTAAACGACGAGGGTCCTTTTCAGGAATAACTTAAAGGACGAGAGTCCTTTTCAGGATTATCCTTAAACGACGAGGGTCCTTTTCAGGAATATCCTTAAAGGACGAGAGTCCTTTTCAGGAATTTATTTGAAGGACGAGAGTCCTTTTCAGGAATACCCTTAAACGACGAGGGTCCTTTTCAGGAATAATCTTAAAGGACGAGAGTCCTTTTCAGGAATATCCTTGAAGTAGGACAGTCCTTTTCAGGAATATACTTAAAGGACGAGAGTCCTTTTCAGGAATATCCTTAAAGGACGAGAATCCTTTTCAGGAATATACTTGAAGGACGAGAATCCTTTTCAGGAATACCCTTAAAGAACGAGAGACCTTTTCAGGAATATCCTTAAAAGGCGAGAGTCCTTTTCAGGAATATTCTTAAGCGACGAGAGTCCTTTTCAGGAATATTCTTAAGCGACGAGGGTCCTTTTCAGGAATATCCTTAAACGACGAGGGTCCTTTTCAGGAATATCCTTAAAGGACGAGAGTCCTTTTCAGGAATATATTTGAAGGACGAGAGTCGTGTTCAGGAATACCCTTAAACGACGAGGGTCCTTTTCAGGAATATCCTTAAAGGATCGTCCTTTAAGGATATTTTTAAAAAGGACTGTAGTACTTCAAGGATATTCTTGAAAAGGACTTTTGTCCGTCAAGGATATTCCTGAAAAGGACTCTCGTCCTTTAAGGATATTCCTGAAAAGGACTCTCGTCCTTCAGGGATATTCCTGACAAGGACTATGGTCCGTCAAGGATATTCCTGAAAAGGACTCTCGTCCTTCAAGGATATTCCTGAAAAGGGACTATGGTCCGTCAAGGATATTCCTGAAAAGGGACTATCATCCTTCAAGGATATTCCTGAAAAGAACTATCGTCCTTTAAGGATATTCCTGAAAAGGACAATCGTCCTTTAAGGACATTCCTGAAAAGGACCCTCGTCCATTAAGGACATTCCTGAAAAGGACTATCGTCCTTCAAATATATTCCTGAAAAGGACTATCGTCCTTCAAGGATATTCCTGATAAGTACAATCATCCTTCAAGGATATTCCTGAAAAGAACTATGGTCCGTCAAGGATATTCCTGAAAAGGACTTTCGTCCTTTAAGGATATTCCTGAAAAGGACTCGTCCTTCAAGGATATTCCTGAAAAGGACTCTCGTCCTTCAAGGATATTCCTGAAAAGGACTCTCGTCCTTTAAGGATATTCCTGAAAAGGACTCTCGTCCATCAAGGATATTCCTGAAAAGCACACTCGTCCTTTAAGGGTATTCCTGAAAAAAAACCCTCGTCGTGTAAGGATATTCCTGAAAAGGACTCTCGTCCTTTAAGGATATTCCTGAAAAGGACTCTCGTCCTTTAAGGATATTCCTGAAAAGGACTCTCGTCCATCAAGGATATTACTGAAAAGCACACTCGTCCTTTAAGGGTATTCCTGAAAAAGACTATCGTCCTTTAAGGATATTCCTGAAAAAGACTCTCGTCCTTTAAGGATATTCCTGAAAAGGACTCTAGTCCTTTAAGGATATTCCTAAGAAGGACCCTCGTCGATTAAGGATATTCCTGAAAAGGACCCTCGTCGTTTAAGGATATTCCTGAAAAGGACTCTCGTCCTTTAAGGATATTCCTGAAAACGACTCTCGTCCTTCAAATATATTCCTGAAAAGACTATCGTCCTTTAAGTATATTCCTGAAAAGGGACTGTAGTACTTCAAGGATATTCTTGAAAAGGACTATGGTCCGTCAAGGATATTCCTGAAAAGGACTCTCGTCCTTTAAGGATATTCCTGAAAAGGACTCTCGTCCTTCAGGGATATTCCTGACAATGACTATGGTCCGTCAAGGATATTCCTGAAAAGGACTCTCGTCCTTCAAGGATATTCCTGAAAAGGACTATGGTCCGTCAAGGATATTCCTGAAAAGGACTATCGTCCTTCAAAGATATTCCTGAAAAGGACTATCGTCCTTCAAGGATATTCCTGATACGTACAATCATCCTTCAAGGATATTCCTGAAAAGACTATGGTCCGTCAAGGATATTCCTGAAAATGACTCTCGTCCTTTAGGGATATTCCTGAAAATGACTATGGTCCGTCAAGGATATTCCTGAAAAGGACTATCGTCCTTTAAGGATATTCCTGAAAAGGACTCTAGTCCTTTAAGGATATTCCTAAGAAGGACCCTCGTCGATTAAGGATATTCCTGAAAAGGACCCTCGTCTTTTAAGAATATTCCTGAAAAGGACTCTCGTCCTTTAAGGATATTCCTGAAAAGGACTCTCGTCCTTTAAGGATATTCCTGAAAAGGGCCCTCGTCGTTTAAGGGTATTCCTGAAAAGGACTCTCGTCCTTAAAGGGTATTCCTGAAAACGACTCTCGTCCTTCAAATATATTCCTGAAAAGGACTCTCGTCCTTTAAGGATATTCCTGAAAAGGACCCTCGTCGTTTAAGGGTATTCCTGAAAACGACTCTCGTCCTTTAAGGATATTCCTGAAAACGACTCTCGTCCTTCAAATATATTCCTAAAAAGACTATCGTCCTTTAAGGATATTCCTGAAAAGGACTGTAGTACTTCAAGGATATTCTTTGAAAAGGACTATGGTCCGTCAAGGATATTCCTGAAAAAGGACTCTAGTCCTTTAAGGATATTCCTAAGAAGGACCCTCGTCGATTAAGGATATTCCTGAAAAGGACTCTCGTCCTTTAAGAATATTCCTGAAAAGGACCCTCTTCGTTTAAGGTATTCCTGAAAACGACACTCGTCCTTTAAATATATTCCTGAAAAGGACTCTCGTCCTTTAAGGATATTCCTCGAAGGGCGATAGTCCTCTTCAAGAATATCCTTAATGGACGAGGGTCCTTTTCAGGAATGTCCTTAAAGGACGATTGTCCTTTTCAGGAATATCCTTAAAGGACGATAGTTCTTTTCAGGAATATCCTTGAAGGATGATAGTCCTTTTCAGGAATATCCTTGACGGACCATAGTCCTTTTCAGGAATATCCTTGAAGGACGAGAGGTCCTTTTCAGGAATATCCTTGATGGACCATAGTCCTTTTCAGGAATATCCCTGAAGGACGAGAGTCCTTTTCAGGAATATCCTTAATGGATGAGGAGTCCTTTTCAGGAATATCCTTGACGGACAATAGTCCCTTTTCAAGAATATCCTTGAAAGTACTACAGTCCTTTTTTAGAAATATCCTTAAAGGACGATAGTCTTTTCAGGAATATATTTGAAGGACGAGAGTCATTTTCAGGAATATCCTTAAAGGACGAGAGTCCTTTTCAGGAATATCCTTAAACTACGAGGGTCCTTTTCAGGAATATCCTTAAAGGGCGAGAGTCCTTTTCAGGAATTTATTTGAAGGACGAGAGTCGTTTTCAGGAATATCCTTAAACGACGAGGGTCCTTTTCAGGAATAACCTTAAAGGACGAGAGTCCTTTTCAGGATTATCCTTAAACGACGAGGGTCCTTTTCAGGAATATCCTTAAAGGACGAGAGTCCTTTTCAGGAATACCCTTAAACGACGAGGGTCCTTTTCAGGAATAACCTTAAAGGACGAGAGTCCTTTTCAGGAATATCCTTGAAGTAGGACAGTCCTTTTCAGGATATCCTTAAAGGACGAGAGTCCTTTTCAGGAATATCCTTAAAGGACGAGAATCCTTTGCAGGAATATCCTTGAAGGACGAGAATCCTTTTCAGGAATACCCTTAAAGAACGAGAGACCTTTTCAGGAATATCCTTAAAAGGCGAGAGTCCTTTTCAGGAATATTCTTAAGCGACGAGAGTCCTTTTCCGGAATATTCTTAAGCGACGAGGGTCCTTTTCAGGAATATCCTTAAACGACGAGGGTCCTTTTCAGGAATATCCTTAAAGGACGAGAGTCCTTTTCAGGAATATATTTAAAGGACGAGTGTCGTTTTCAGGAATACCTTAAACGACGAGGGTCCTTTTTAGGAATATTCTTAAAGGACGAGAGTCCTTTTCAGGAATATCCTTAATCGACGAGGGTCCTTCTTAGGAATATCCTTAAAGGACTAGAGTCCTTTTCAGGAATATCCTTGACGGACCATAGTCCTTTTCAAGAATATCCTTGAAGTACTACAGTCCTTTTCAGGAATATCCTTAAAGGACGATAGTCTTTTTAGGAATATATTTGAAGGACGAGAGTCGTTTTCAGGAATATCCTTAAAGGACGAGAGTCGTTTTCAGGAATACCCTTAAACGACGAGGGTCCTTTTCAGGAATATCCTTAAAGGACGAGAGTCCTTTTCAGGAATATATTTAAAGGACGAGAGTCGTTTTCAGGAATATTCTTTAAGGACGAGGGTCCTTTTCAGGAATACCCTTAAAGGACGAGAGCCCTTTTCAGGAATATCCTTTAAGGACGAGAGTCCTTTTCAGGAATATCCTTAAAGGACGAGAGTCCTTTTCAGGAATATCCTTAAACGACGAGGGTCCTTTTCAGGAATATCCTTACAGGACGAGAGTCCTTTTCAGGAATATCCTTAAAGGACGATAGTCCTTTTCAGGAATATCCTTACAGGACGAGAGTCCTTTTCAGGAATATTCTTAATCGACGAGGGTCCTTCTTAGGAATATCCTTAAAGGACTAGAGTCCTTTTCAGGAATATCCTTAAAGGACGATAGTCCTTTTCAGGAATATCCTTACAGGACGAGAGTCCTTTTCAGGAATATCCTTAAAAGACGAGAGTCCTTTTCAGGAATATCCTTAAAGGACGAAATTACTTTTCAGGAATATCCTTAAAGGACGAGAGTCCTTTTCAGGAATATATTTAAAGGACGATAATCCTTTTCAGGAATATCCTTAAAGGACGAGGGTCTTTTTCAGGAATATCCTTAAAGGACGAGAGTCGTTTTCAGGAATATCCTTGATGGACGAGAGTCCTTTTCAGGAATATCCTTAAAGGACGAGAGTCCTTTTCAGGAATACCCTTAAAGGACGAGAGACCTTTTCAGGAATATCCTTGATGGACGAGAGTCCTTTTCAGGAATATCCTTGACGGACCATAGTCCTTTTCAGGAATATTCTTAAACGACGAGGGTCCTTTTCAGGAATATTCTTAAAGGACGATAGTCCTTTTCAGGAATACCCTTAAAGGACGAGAGTCCTTTTCAGGAATATCCTTAAAGGACGATAGTCCTTTTCAGGAATATCCTAAATGGACGAGGGTCCTTTTCAGGAATATCCTTGAAGTACGATTGTCCTTTTCAGGAATATCCTTAAAGGACGATAGTCCTTTTCAGGAATATCCTTAAAGGACAAGAGTCCTTTTTAGGAATATCCTTAAAGGACGAAAGTATTTTTCAGGAATATACTTAAAGGACGAGAGTCCTTTTCAGGAATATATTAAAAGGACGATAGTCCTGTTCAGGAATATCCTTAAAGGACGAGGGTCTTTTTCAGGAATATCCTTAAGGGACGAGAGTCTTTTTCAGGAATATCTTTAAAGGACGATAGTCCTTTTCAGGAATATATTTGAAGGACGATAGTCCTTTTCAGGAATATCCTTAATGGACGAGGGCCCTTTTCAGGAATATCCTTGAAGGACGATTGTCCTTTTCAGGATTATCCTTAAAGGACGATAGTCCTTTTCAGGAATATCCTTGAAGGACGAGAGTCCTTTTCAGGAATATCCTTGAAGGACGATAGTCCTTTTCAGGAATATCCTTAAAGGACGAGAGTCCTTTTCAGGAATATCCTTACACGAAGAGGGTTTTTTTTCAGGAATATATTTAAAGGACGAGAGTCCTTTTCAGGAATATCCTTGAAGGACGAGGGTCCTTTTCAGGAATATCCTTGAAGGACGAGTCCTTTTCAGGAATATCCTTAAAGGACGGTAGTCCTTTTCAGGAATATCCTTGACGGACCATAGTCCTTTTCAGGAATATCCTTGAAGGATGATTGTACTTATCAGGAATATCCTTGAAGGACGATAGTCCTTTTCAGGAATATATTTGAAGGGCGATAGTCCTTTTCAAGAATATCCTTAATGGACGAGGGTCCTTTTCAGGAATGTTCTTAAAGGACGATTGTCCTTTTCAGGAATATCCTTAAAGGACGATAGTTCTTTTCAGGAATATCCTTGAAGGATGATATTCCTTTTCAGGAATATCCTTGACGGACCATAGTCCTTTTCAGGAATATCCTTGAAGGACGAGAGTCCTTTTCAGGAATATCCTTGATGGACCATAGTCCTTGTCAGGAATATCCCTGAAGGACGAGAGTCCTTTTCAGGAATATCCTTAATGGATGAGAGTCCTTTTCAGGAATATCCTTGACGGACAATAGTCCTTTTCAAGAATATCCTTGAAGTACTACAGTCCTTTTTAGAAATATCCTTAAAGGACGATAGTCTTTTCAGGAATATATTTGAAGGACGAGAGTCATTTTCAGGAATATCCTTAAAGGACGAGAGTCCTTTTCAGGAATATCCTTAAACTACGAGGGTCCTTTTCAGGAATATCCTTAAAGGGCGAGAGTCCTTTTCAGGAATTTATTTGAAGGACGAGAGTCGTTTTCAGGAATATCCTTAAACGACGAGGGTCCTTTTCAGGAATATCCTTGAAGTAGGACAGTCCTTTTCAGGAATATCCTTAAAGGACGAGAGTCCTTTTCAGGAATATCCTTAAAGGACGAGAATCCTTTTCAGGAATATTCTTAAGCGACGAGAGTCCTTTTCAGGAATATTCTTAAGCGACGAGGGTCCTTTTCAGGAATATCCTTAAACGACGAGGGTCCTTTTCAGGAATATCCTTAAAGGACGAGAGTCCTTTTCAGGAATATATTTAAAGGACGAGTGTCGTTTTCAGGAATACCCTTAAACGACGAGGGTCCTTTTCAGGAATATCCTTAAAGGACGAGAGTCCTTTTCAGGAATATCCTTAAAGGACGATAGTCTTTTTAGGAATATATTTGAAGGACGAGAGTCGTTTTCAGGAATATCCTTAAAGGACGAGAGTCGTTTTCAAGAATACCCTTTAAGGACGAGAGTCCTTTTCAGGAATACCCTTAAACGACGAGGGCCCTTTTCAGGAATATCCTTAAAGGACGAGAGTCCTTTTCAGAAATATCCTAAAAGGACGAGAGTCCTTTTCAGGAATATTCTTAAACGACGAGGGTCCTTTTCAGGAATATCCTTAATCGACGAGGGTCCTTCTTAGGAATATCCTTAAAGGACTAGAGACTTTTCAGGAATATCCTTAAAGGACGATAGTCCTTTTCAGGAATATCCTTAAGGACGAGAGTCCTTTTCAGGAATATCCTTAAAAGACGAGAGTCCTTTTCAGGAATATCCTTAAAGGACGAAAGTACTTTTCAGGAATATCCTTAAAGGACGAGAGTCCTTTTCAGGAATATATTTAAAGGACGATAATCCTTTTCAGGAATACCCTTAAACGACGAGGGCCCTTTTCAGGAATATCCTTAAAGGACGAGAGTCCTTTTCAGGAATATCCTAAAAGGACGAGAGTCCTTTTCAGGAATATTCTTAAACGACGAGGGTCCTTTTCAGGAATATCCTTAATCGACGAGGGTCCTTCTTAGGAATATCCTTAAAGGACTAGAGTCTTTTCAGGAATATCCTTAAAGGACGATAGTCCTTTTCAGGAATATCCTTACAGGACGAGAGTCCTTTTCAGGAATATCCTTAAAAGACGAGAGTCCTTTTCAGGAATATCCTTAAAGGACGAAAGTACTTTTCAGGAATATCCTTAAAGGACGAGAGTCCTTTTCAGGAATATATTTAAAGGACGATAATCCTTTTCAGGAATATCCTTAAAGGACGAGGGTCTTTTTCAGGAATATCCTCAAAGGACGAGAGTCCTTTTCAGGAATATCCTTGATGGACGAGAGTCCTTTTCAGGAATATCCTTAAAGGACTAGAGTCCTTTTCAGGAATATTCTTAAACGACGAGGGTCCTTTTCAGGAATATTCTTAAAGGACGATAGTCCTTTTCAGGAATACCCTTAAAGGACGAGAGTCCTTTTCAGGAATATCCTTAAAGGACGATAGTCCTTTTCAGGAATATCCTAAATGGACGAGGGTCCTTTTCAGGAATATCCTTGAAGTACGATTGTCCTTTTCAGGAATATCCTTAAAGGACGATAGTCCTTTTCAGGAATATCCTTGAAGGACAAGAGTCCTTTTTAGGAATATCCTTAAAGGACGAAAGTCCTTTTCAGGAATATCCTTGACGGACCATAGTCCTTTTCAAGAATATCCTTGAAGTACTACAGTCCTTTTCAGGAATATCCTTAAAGGACGATAGTCTTTTTAGGAATATATTTGAAGGACGAGAGTCGTTTTCAGGAATATCCTTAAAGGACGAGAGTCGTTTTCAGGAATACCCTTAAACGACGAGGGTCCTTTTCAGGAATATCCTTAAAGGACGAGAGTCCTTTTCAGGAATATATTTGAAGGACGAGAGTCGTTTTCAGGAATACCCTTTAAGGACGAGAGTCCTTTTCAGGAATACCCTTAAACGACGAGGGCCCTTTTCAGGAATATCCTTAAAGGACGAGAGTCCTTTTCAGGAATATCCTTAAAGGACGAGAGTCCTTTTCAGGAATATTCTTAAACGACGAGGGTCCTTTTCAGGAATATCCTTAATCGACGAGGGTCCTTCTTAGGAATATCCTTAAAGGACTAGAGTCCTTTTCAGGAATATCCTTAAAGGACGATAGTCCTTTTCAGGAATATCCTTACAGGACGAGAGTCCTTTTCAGGAATATCCTTAAAAGACGAGAGTCCTTTTCAGGAATATCCTTAAAGGACGAAATTACTTTTCAGGAATATCCTTAAAGGACGAGAGTCCTTTTCAGGAATATATTTAAAGGACGATAATCCTTTTCAGGAATATCCTTAAAGGACGAGGGTCTTTTTCAGGAATATCCTTAAAGGACGAGAGTCGTTTTCAGGAATATCCTTGATGGACGAGAGTCCTTTTCAGGAATATCCTTAAAGGACGAGAGTCCTTTTCAGGAATACCCTTAAAGGACGAGAGACCTTTTCAGGAATATCCTTGATGGACGAGAGTCCTTTTCAGGAATATCCTTAAAGGACTAGAGTCCTTTTCAGGAATATTCTTAAACGACGAGGGTCCTTTTCAGGAATATTCTTAAAGGACGATAGTCCTTTTCAGGAATACCCTTAAAGGACGAGAGTCCTTTTCAGGAATATCCTTAAAGGACGAGAGACCTTTTCAGGAATATCCTTGATGGACGAGAGTCCTTTTCAGGAATATCCTTAAAGGACTTGAGTCCTTTTCAGGAATATCCTTAAAGGACGATAGTCCTTTTCAGGAATATCCTTAAAGGACAAGAGTCCTTTTTAGGAATATCCTTAAAGGACGAAAGTACTTTTCAGGAATATACTTAAAGGACGAGAGTCCTTTTCAGGAATATATTAAAAGGACGATAGTCCTGTTCAGGAATATCCTTAAAGGACGAGGGTCTTTTTCAGGAATATCCTTAAAGGACGAGAGTCCTTTTCAGGAATATCCTTAAAAGACGAGAGTCCTTTTCAGGAATATCCTTACACGACGAGGGTTTTTTTCAGGAATATATTTAAAGGACGAGAGTCCTTTTCAGGAATATCCTTAAAGGACGAGAGTCCTTTTCTGGAATATTCTTAAACGACGAGGGTCCTTTTCAGGAATATCCTTAAACGACGAGGGTCCTTTTCAGGAATATTCTTAAAGGACGATAGTCCTTTTCAGGAATATCCTTAAGGGACGAGAGTCCTTTTCAGGAATATCTTTAAAGGACGATAGTCCTTTTCAGGAATATATTTGAAGGACGATAGTCCTTTTCAGGAATATCCTTAAAGACGAAGTCCTTTTATATTTGACGGAAGGACGATAGTCCTTTTCAGGAATATCCTTAATGGACGAGGGACCCTTTTCAGGAATATCCTTGAAGGACGATTGTCCTTTTCAGGAATATCCTTAAAGGACGAGAAAGGGACGATAGTCCTTTTCAGGAATATCCTTGAAGGACGAGAGTCCTTTTTATCCAGGAATATCCAGGAATATTGAAGGACGAGACGATAGTCCTTTTCAGGAATATCCTTAAAGGACGAGAGTCCTTTTCAGGAATATCCTTAAAAGACGAGAGTCCTTTTCAGGAATATACTTAGACGATACGAGGGTTTTTTTCAGGAATATATTTAAAGGACGAGAGTCCTTTTCAGGAATATCCTTAAAGGACGAGAGTCCTTTTCTGGAATATTCTTAAACGACGAGGGTCCTTTTCAGGAATATCCTTAAACGACGAGGGTCCTTTTCAGGAATATCCTTGAAGGACGAGGGTCCTTTTCAGGAATATCCTTGAAGGACGAGTCCTTTTCAGGAATATCCTTAAAGGACGGTAGTCCTTTTCAGGAATATCCTTGACGGACCATAGTCCTTTTCAGGAATATCCTTGAAGGATGATTGTACTTATCAGGAATATCCTTGAAGGACGATAGTCCTTTTTAGGAATATATTTGAAGGGCGATAGTCCTTTTCAAGAATATCCTTAATGGACGAGGGTCCTTTTCAGGAATGTCCTTAAAGGACGATTGTCCTTTTCAGGAATATCCTTAAAGGACGATAGTTCTTTTCAGGAATATACTTGAAGGATGATAGTCCTTTTCAGGAATATCCTTGACGGACCATAGTCCTTTTCAGGAATATCCTTGAAGGACGAGAGTCCTTTTCAGGAATATCCTTGATGGACCATAGTCCTTGTCAGGAATATCCCTGAAGGACGAGAGTCCTTTTCAGGAATATCCTTAATGGATGAGAGTCCTTTTCAGGAATATCCTTGACGGACAATAGTCCTTTTCAAGAATATCCTTGAAGTACTACAGTCCTTTTTAGAAATATCCTTAAAGGACGATAGTCTTTTCAGGAATATATTTGAAGGACGAGAGTCATTTTCAGGAATATCCTTAAAGGACGAGAGTCCTTTTCAGGAATATCCTTAAACTACGAGGGTCCTTTTCAGGAATATCCTTAAAGGGCGAGAGTCCTTTTCAGGAATTTATTTGAAGGACGAGAGTCGTTTTCAGGAATATCCTTAAACGACGAGGGTCCTTTTCAGGAATAACCTTAAAGGACGAGAGTCCTTTTCAGGATTATCCTCAAACGACGAGGATCCTTTTCAGGAATATCCTTAAAGGACGAGAGTCCTTTTCAGGAATACCCTTAAACGACGAGGGTCCTTTTCAGGAATAACCTTAAAGGACGAGAGTCCTTTTCAGGAATATCCTTGAAGTAGGACAGTCCTTTTCAGGAATATCCTTAAAGGACGAGAGTCCTTTTCAGGAATATCCTTAAAGGACGAGAATCCTTTGCAGGAATATCCTTGAAGGACGAGAATCCTTTTCAGGAATACCCTTAAAAACGAGAGACCTTTTCAGGAATATCCTTAAAAGGCGAGAGTCCTTTTCAGGAATATTCTTAAGCGACGAGAGTCCTTTTCAGGAATATTCTTAAGCGACGAGGGTCCTTTTCAGGAATATCCTTAAACGACGAGGGTCCTTTTCAGGAATATCCTTAAAGGACGAGAGTCCTTTTCAGGAATATCATTAATCGACGAGGGTCCTTCTTAGGAATATCCTTAAAGGACTAGAGTCCTTTTCAGGAATATCCTTGACGGACCATAGTCCTTTTCAAGAATATCCTTGAAGTACTACAGTCCTTTTCAGGAATATCCTTAAAGGACGATAGTCTTTTTAGGAATATATTTGAAGGACGAGAGTCGTTTTCAAGGATATCCTTAAAGGACGAGAGTCGTTTTCAGGAATACCCTTAAACGACGAGGGTCCTTTTCAGGAATATCCTTAAAGGACGAGAGTCCTTTTCAGGAATATATTTGAAGGACGAGAGTCGTTTTCAGGAATACCATTTAAGGACGAGAGTCCTTTTCAGGAATACCCTTAAACGACGAGGGCCCTTTTCAGGAATATCCTTAAAGGACGAGAGTCCTTTTCAGGAATATCCTTAAAGGACGAGAGTCCTTTTCAGGAATATTCTTAAACGACGAGGGTCCTTTTCAGGAATATCCTTAATCGACGAGGGTCCTTCTTAGGAATATCCTTAAAGGACTAGAGTCCTTTTCAGGAATATCCTTAAAGGACGATAGTCCTTTTCAGGAATATCCTTACAGGACGAGAGTCCTTTTCAGGAATATCCTTAAAAGACGAGAGTCCTTTTCAGGAATATCCTTAAAGGACGAAAGTACTTTTCAGGAATATCCTTAAAGGACGAGAGTCCTTTTCAGGAATATATTTAAAGGACGATAATCCTTTTCAGGAATATCCTTAAAGGACGAGAGTCCTTTTCAGGAATACCCTTAAACGACGAGGGTCCTTTTCAGGAATAACCTTAAAGGACGAGAGTCCTTTTCAGGAATATCCTTGAAGTAGGTCAGTCCTTTTCAGGAATATCATTAAAGGACGAGAGTCCTTTTCAGGAATATCCTTAAAGGACGAGAATCCTTTGCAGGAATATCCTTGAAGGACGAGAATCCTTTTCAGGAATACCCTTAAAGAACGAGAGACCTTTTCAGGAATATCCTTAAAAGGCGAGAGTCCTTTTCAGGAATATTCTTAAGCGACGAGAGTCCTTTTCAGGAATATTCTTAAGCGACGAGGGTCCTTTTCAGGAATATCCTTAAAGGACGAGAGTCCTTTTCAGGAATATTTTTAAAGGACGAGAGTCGTTTTCAGGAATACCCTTAAACGACGAGGGTCCTTTTCAGGAATATCCTTAAAGGACGAGAGTCCTTTTCAGGAATATCCTTAATCGACGAGGGTCCTTCTTAGGAATATCCTTAAAGGACTAGAGTCCTTTTCAGGAATATCCTTGACGGACCATAGTCCTTTTCAAGAATATCCTTGAAGTACTACAGTCCTTTTCAGGAATATCCTTAAAGGACGATAGTCTTTTTAGGAATATATTTGAAGGACGAGAATCGTTTTCAGGAATATCCTTAAAGGACGAGAGTCGTTTTCAGGAATACCCTTAAACGACGAGGGTCCTTTTCAGGAATATCCTTAAAGGACGAGAGTCCTTTTCAGGAATACATTTGAAGGACGAGAGTCGTTTTCAGGAATACCCTTTAAGGACGAGAGTCCTTTTCAGGAATACCCTTAAACGACGAGGGCCCTTTTCAGGAATATCCTTAAAGGACGAGAGTCCTTTTCAGGAATATCCTTAAAGGACGAGAGTCCTTTTCAGGAATATTCTTAAACGACGAGGGTCCTTTTCAGGAATATCCTTAATCGACGAGGGTCCTTCTTAGGAATATCCTTAAAGGACTAGAGTCCTTTTCAGGAATATCCTTAAAGGACGATAGTCCTTTTCAGGAATATCCTTACAGGACAAGAGTCCTTTTCAGGAATATCCTTAAAAGACGAGAGTCCTTTTCAGGAATATCCTTAAAGGACGAAAGTACTTTTCAGGAATATCCTTAAAGGACGAGAGTCCTTTTCAGGAATATATTTAAAGGACGATAATCCTTTTCAGGAATATCCTTAAAGGACGAGGGTCTTTTTCAGGAATAACCTTAAAGGACGAGAGTCGTTTTCAGGAATATCCTTGATGGACGAAAGTCCTTTTCAGGAATATCCTTAAAGGACGAGAATCCTTTTCAGGAATACCCTTAAAGGACGAGAGACCTTTTCAGGAATATCCTTGATGGACGAGAGTCCTTTTCAGGAATATCCTTAAAGGACTAGAGTCCTTTTCAGGAATATTCTTAAACGACGAGGGTCCTTTTCAGGAATATTCTTAAAGGACGATAGTCTCTTTCAGGAATACCCTTAAAGAACGAGAGTCCTTTTCAGGAATATCCTTAAAGGACGATAGTCCTTTTCAGGAATATCCTTAATGGACGAGGGTCCTTTTCAGGAATATCCTTGAAGTACGATAGTCCTTTTCAGGAATATCCTTAAAGGACCAGAGTCCTTTTCAGGAATATCCTTAAAGGACGATTGTCCTTTTCAGGAATATATTTGAAGGACGAGAATCCTTTTCAGGAATATCCTTAAAGGACGAGAGTCCTTTTCAGGAATATCCTTAATGGACGATAGTCCTTTTCAGGAATATATTTGAAGGACGAGAGTCCTTTTCAGGAATATCCTTAAAGGACGAGAGTCCTTTTCAGGAATACCCTTAAACGACGAGGGTCCTTTTCAGGAATAACCTTAAAGGACGAGAGTCCTTTTCAGGAATATCCTTGAAGTAGGTCAGTCCTTTTCAGGAATATCATTAAAGGACGAGAGTCCTTTTCAGGAATATCCTTAAAGGACGAGAATCCTTTGCAGGAATATCCTTGAAGGACGAGAATCCTTTTCAGGAATACCCTTAAAGAACGAGAGACCTTTTCAGGAATATCCTTAAAAGGCGAGAGTCCTTTTCAGGAATATTCTTAAGCGACGAGAGTCCTTTTCAGGAATATTCTTAAGCGACGAGGGTCCTTTTCAGGAATATCCTTAAACGACGAGGGTCCTTTTCAGGAATATCCTTAAAGGACGAGAGTCCTTTTCAGGAATATATTTAAAGGACGAGAGTCGTTTTCAGGAATACCCTTAAACGACGAGGGTCCTTTTCAGGAATATCCTTAAAGGACGAGAGTCCTTTTCAGGAATATCCTTAATCGACGAGGGTCCTTCTTAGGAATATCCTTAAAGGACTAGAGTCCTTTTCAGGAATATCCTTGACGGACCATAGTCCTTTTCAAGAATATCCTTGAAGTACTACAGTCCTTTTCAGGAATATCCTTAAAGGACGATAGTCTTTTTAGGAATATATTTGAAGGACGAGAGTCGTTTTCAGGAATACCCTTAAACGACGAGGGTCCTTTTCAGGAATATCCTTAAAGGACGAGAGTCCTTTTCAGGAATATATTTGAAGGACGAGAGTCGTTTTCAGGAATACCCTTTAAGGACGAGAGTCCTTTTCAGGAATACCCTTAAACGACGAGGGCCCTTTTCAGGAATATCCTTAAAGGACGAGAGTCCTTTTCAGGAATATCCTTAAAGGACGAGAGTCCTTTTCAGGAATATTCTTAAACGACGAGGGTCCTTTTCAGGAATATCCTTAATCGACGAGGGTCCTTCTTAGGAATATCCTTAAAGGACTAGAGTCCTTTTCAGGAATATCCTTAAAGGACGATAGTCCTTTTCAGGAATATCCTTACAGGACAAGAGTCCTTTTCAGGAATATCCTTAAAAGACGAGAGTCCTTTTCAGGAATATCCTTAAAGGACGAAAGTACTTTTCAGGAATATCCTTAAAGGACGAGAGTCCTTTTCAGGAATATATTTAAAGGACGATAATCCTTTTCAGGAATATCCTTAAAGGACGAGGGTCTTTTTCAGGAATAACCTTAAAGGACGAGAGTCGTTTTCAGGAATATCCTTGATGGACGAGAGTCCTTTTCAGGAATATCCTTAAAGGACGAGAATCCTTTTCAGGAATACCCTTAAAGGACGAGAGACCTTTTCAGGAATATCCTTGATGGACGAGAGTCCTTTTCAGGAATATCCTTAAAGGACTAGAGTCCTTTTCAGGAATATTCTTAAACGACGAGGGTCCTTTTCAGGAATATTCTTAAAGGACGATAGTCTCTTTCAGGAATACCCTTAAAGAACGAGAGTCCTTTTCAGGAATATCCTTAAAGGACGATAGTCCTTTTCAGGAATATCCTTAATGGACGAGGGTCCTTTTCAGGAATATCCTTGAAGTACGATAGTCCTTTTCAGGAATATCCTTAAAGGACCAGAGTCCTTTTCAGGAATATCCTTAAAGGACGATTGTCCTTTTCAGGAATATATTTGAAGGACGAGAATCCTTTTCAGGAATATCCTTAAAGGACGAGAGTCCTTTTCAGGAATATCCTTAATGGACGATAGTCCTTTTCAGGAATATATTTGAAGGACGAGAGTCCTTTTCAGGAATATCCTTAAAGGACGAGAGTCCTTTTCAGGAATATCCTTGAAGGACGAGTCCTTTTCAGGAATATTCTTAAAGGACGATAGTCCTTTTCAGGAATATCCTTAAAGGACGAGTGTCCTTTTCAGGAATATCCTTGAAGGACGAGACTCCTTTTCAGGAATATCCTTAAAGGACGAGAGTCCTTTTCAGGAATATCCTTAAAGGACGAGAATCATTTTCAGGAATGTCCTTGAAGGACGAAAGTACTTTTCAGGAATATACTTAAAGGACGAGAGTCCTTTTCAGGAATATATTAAAAGGACGATAGTCCTGTTCAGGAATATCCTTAAAAGACGAGGGTCTTTTTCAGGAATATCCTTAAAGGACGAGAGTCCTTTTCAGGAATATCCTTAAAAGACGAGAGTCCTTTTCAGGAATATCCTTACACGACGAGGGTTTTTTTCAGGAATATATTTAAAGGACGAGAGTTCTTTTCAGGAATATCCTTAAAGGACGAGAGTCCTTTTCAGGAATATTCTTAAACGACGAGGGTCCTTTTAAGGAATATCCTTAAAGGACGAGAGTCCTTTTCAGGAATATCCTTACACGACGAGGGTTTTTTTCAGCAATACCTTTTAAAGGACGAGAGTCCTTTTCAGGAATATCCTTAAAGGACAAGAGTCCTTTTCAGGAATATTCTGAAACGACGAGGGTCCTTTTCAGGAATATCCTTAAACGACGAGGGTCCTTTTCAGGAATATTCTTGAAGGACGATAGTCCTTTTCAGGAATATCCTTAAAGGACGAGAGTCCTTTTCAGGAATATCCTTGAAGGACGAGTCCTTTTCAGGAATATCCTTAAAGGACGATAGTCCTTTTCAGGAATATCCTTAAAGGACCAGAGTCCTTTTCAGGAATATCCTTAAAGGACGATTGTCCTTTTCAGGAATATATTTGAAGGACGAGAATCCTTTTCAGGAATATCCTTAAAGGACGAGAGTCCTTTTCAGGAATATCCTTAATGGACGATAGTCCTTTTCAGGAATATATTTGAAGGACGAGAGTCCTTTTCAGGAATATCCTTAAAGGACGAGAGTCCTTTTCAGGAATATCCTTAAAGGACGAGAGTCCATTTCAGGAATATCCTTGAAGGACGAGAGTCCTTTTCAGGAATATCCTTAAAGGACGAGAGTCCTTTTCAGGAATATCCTTGACGGACAATAGTCCTTTTCAAGAATATCCTTGAAGTACTACAGTCCTTTTTAGAAATATCCTTAAAGGACGATAGTCTTTTCAGGAATATATTTGAAGGACGAGAGTCATTTTCAGGAATATCCTTAAAGGACGAGAGTCCTTTTCAGGAATATCCTTAAACTACGAGGGTCCTTTTCAGGAATATCCTTAAAGGGCGAGAGTCCTTTTCAGGAATTTATTTGAAGGACGAGAGTCGTTTTCAGGAATATCCTTAAACGACGAGGGTCCTTTTCAGGAATAACCTTAAAGGACGAGAGTCCTTTTCAGGATTATCCTTAAACGACGAGGGTCCTTTTCAGGAATATCCTTAAAGGACGAGAGTCCTTTTCAGGAATACCCTTAAACGACGAGGGTCCTTTTCAGGAATAACCTTAAACGACGAGGGTCCTTTTCAGGAATATCCTTGAAGTAGGACAGTCCTTTTCAGGAATATCCTTAAAGGACGAGAGTCCTTTTCAGGAATATCCTTAAAGGACGAGAATCCTTTGCAGGAATATCCTTGAAGGACGAGAATCCTTTTCAGGAATACCCTTAAAAACGAGAGACCTTTTCAGGAATATCCTTAAAAGGCGAGAGTCCTTTTCAGGAATATTCTTAAGCGACGAGAGTCCTTTTCAGGAATATTCTTAAGCGACGAGGGTCCTTTTCAGGAATATCCTTAAACGACGAGGGTCCTTTTCAGGAATATCCTTAAAGGACGAGAGTCCTTTTCAGGAATATCCTTAATCGACGAGGGTCCTTCTTAGGAATATCCTTAAAGGACTAGAGTCCTTTTCAGGAATATCCTTGACGGACCATAGTCCTTTTCAAGAATATCCTTGAAGTACTACAGTCCTTTTCAGGAATATCCTTAAAGGACGATAGTCTTTTTAGGAATATATTTGAAGGACGAGAGTCGTTTTCAAGGATATCCTTAAAGGACGAGAGTCGTTTTCAGGAATACCCTTAAACGACGAGGGTCCTTTTCAGGAATATCCTTAAAGGACGAGAGTCCTTTTCAGGAATATATTTGAAGGACGAGAGTCGTTTTCAGGAATACCATTTAAGGACGAGAGTCCTTTTCAGGAATACCCTTAAACGACGAGGGCCCTTTGCAGGAATATCCTTAAAGGACGAGAGTCCTTTTCAGGAATATCCTTAAAGGACGAGAGTCCTTTTCAGGAATATTCTTAAACGACGAGGGTCCTTTTCAGGAATATCCTTAATCGACGAGGGTCCTTCTTAGGAATATCCTTAAAGGACTAGAGTCCTTTTCAGGAATATCCTTAAAGGACGATAGTCCTTTTCAGGAATATCCTTACAGGACGAGAGTCCTTTTCAGGAATATCCTTAAAAGACGAGAGTCCTTTTCAGGAATATCCTTAAAGGACGAAACTACTTTTCAGGAATATCCTTAAAGGACGAGAGTCCTTTTCAGGAATATATTTAAAGGACGATAATCCTTTTCAGGAATATCCTTAAAGGACGAGAGTCCTTTTCAGGAATACCCTTAAACGACGAGGGTCCTTTTCAGGAATAACCTTAAAGGACGAGAGTCCTTTTCAGGAATATCCTTGAAGTAGGTCAGTCCTTTTCAGGAATATCATTAAAGGACGAGAGTCCTTTTCAGGAATATCCTTAAAGGACGAGAATCCTTTGCAGGAATATCCTTGAAGGACGAGAATCCTTTTCAGGAATACCCTTAAAGAACGAGAGACCTTTTCAGGAATATCCTTAAAAGGCGAGAGTCCTTTTCAGGAATATTCTTAAGCGACGAGAGTCCTTTTCAGGAATATTCTTAAGCGACGAGGGTCCTTTTCAGGAATATCCTTAAACGACGAGGGTCCTTTTCAGGAATATCCTTAAAGGACGAGAGTCCTTTTCAGGAATATTCTTAAACGACGAGGGTCCTTTTCAGGAATATTCTTAAAGGACGATAGTCTCTTTCAGGAATACCCTTAAAGAACGAGAGTCCTTTTCAGGAATATCCTTAAAGGACGATAGTCCTTTTCAGGAATATCCTTACAGGACGAGAGTCCTTTTCAGGAATATCCTTAAAAGACGAGAGTCCTTTTCAGGAATATCCTTAAAGGACGAAAGTACTTTTCAGGAATATCCGTAAAGGACGAGAGTCCTTTTCAGGAATATATTTAAAGGACGATAATCCTTTTCAGGAATATCCTTAAAGGACGAGGGTCTTTTTCAGGAATAACCTTAAAGGACGAGAGTCGTTTTCAGGAATATCCTTGATGGACGAAAGTCCTTTTCAGGAATATCCTTAAAGGACGAGAATCCTTTTCAGGAATACCCTTAAAGGACGAGAGACCTTTTCAGGAATATCCTTGATGGACGAGAGTCCTTTTCAGGAATATCCTTAAAGGACTAGAGTCCTTTTCAGGAATATTCTTAAACGACGAGGGTCCTTTTCAGGAATATTCTTAAAGGACGATAGTCTCTTTCAGGAATACCCTTAAAGAACGAGAGTCCTTTTCAGGAATATCCTTAAAGGACGATAGTCCTTTTCAGGAATATCCTTAATGGACGAGGGTCCTTTTCAGGAATATCCTTGAAGTACGATAGTCCTTTTCAGGAATATCCTTAAAGGACCAGAGTCCTTTTCAGGAATATCCTTAAAGGACGATTGTCCTTTTCAGGAATATATTTGAAGGACGAGAATCCTTTTCAGGAATATCCTTACAGGACAAGAGTCCTTTTCAGGAATACCCTTAAAGGACGAGAGACCTTTTCAGGAATATCCTTGATGGACGAGAGTCCTTTTCAGGAATATCCTTAAAGGACTAGAGTCCTTTTCAGGAATATTCTTAAACGACGAGGGTCCTTTTCAGGAATATTCTTAAAGGACGATAGTCTCTTTCAGGAATACCCTTAAAGAACGAGAGTCCTTTTCAGGAATATCCTTAAAGGACGATAGTCCTTTTCAGGAATATCCTTAATGGACGAGGGTCCTTTTCAGGAATATCCTTGAAGTACGATGGTCCTTTTCAGGAATATCCTTAAAGGACCAGAGTCCTTTTCAGGAATATCCTTAAAGGACGATTGTCCTTTTCAGGAATATCCTTAATGGACGATAGTCCTTTTCAGGAATATATTTGAAGGACGAGGGTCCTTTTCAGGAATATTCTTAAAGGACGATAGTCTCTTTCAGGAATACCCTTAAAGAACGAGAGTCCTTTTCAGGAATATCCTTAAAGGACGATAGTCCTTTTCAGGAATATATTTGAAGGACGAGAATCCTTTTCAGGAATATCCTTAAAGGACGAGAGTCCTTTTCAGGAATATCCTTAATGGACGATAGTCCTTTTCAGGAATATATTTGAAGGACGAGGGTCCTTTTCAGGAATATTCTTAAAGGACGATAGTCTCTTTCAGGAATACCCTTAAAGAACGAGAGTCCTTTTCAGGAATATCCTTAAAGGACGATAGTCCTTTTCAGGAATATCCTTAATGGACGAGGGTCCTTTTCAGGAATATCCTTGAAGTACGATAGTCCTTTTCAGGAATATCCTTAAAGGACCAGAGTCCTTTTCAGGAATATCCTTAAAGGACGATTGTCCTTTTCAGGAATATATTTGAAGGACGAGAATCCTTTTCAGGAATATCCTTACAGGACAAGAGTCCTTTTCAGGAATACCCTTAAAGGACGAGAGACCTTTTCAGGAATATCCTTGATGGACGAGAGTCCTTTTCAGGAATATCCTTAAAGGACTAGAGTCCTTTTCAGGAATATTCTTAAACGACGAGGGTCCTTTTCAGGAATATTCTTAAAGGACGATAGTCTCTTTCAGGAATACCCTTAAAGAACGAGAGTCCTTTTCAGGAATATCCTTAAAGGACGATAGTCCTTTTCAGGAATATCCTTAATGGACGAGGGTCCTTTTCAGGAATATCCTTGAAGTACGATGGTCCTTTTCAGGAATATCCTTAAAGGACCAGAGTCCTTTTCAGGAATATCCTTAAAGGACGAGACTCCTTTTCAGGAATATATTTGAAGGACGAGAATCCTTTTCAGGAATATCCTTAAAGGACGAGAGTCCTTTTCAGGAATATCCTTAATGGACGATAGTCCTTTTCAGGAATATATTTGAAGGACGAGAGTCCTTTTCAGGAATATCCTTAAAGGACGAGAGTCCTTTTCAGGAATATCCTTGAAGGACGAGTCCTTTTCAGGAATATCCTTAAAGGACGATAGTCCTTTTCAGGAATATCCTTAAAGGACGAGTGTCCTTTTCAGGAATATCCTTGAAGGACGAGACTCCTTTTCAGGAATATCCTTAAAGGACGAGAGTCCTTTTCAGGAATATCCTTAAAGGACGAGAATCATTTTCAGGAATGTCCTTGAAGGACGAAAGTACTTTTCAGGAATATACTTAAAGGACGAGAGTCCTTTTCAGGAATATATTAAAAGGACGATAGTCCTGTTCAGGAATATCCTTAAAAGACGAGGGTCTTTTTCAGGAATATCCTTAAAGGACGAGAGTCCTTTTCAGGAATATCCTTAAAAGACGAGAGTCCTTTTCAGGAATATCCTTACACGACGAGGGTTTTTTTCAGGAATATATTTAAAGGACGAGAGTTCTTTTCAGGAATATCCTTAAAGGACGAGAGTCCTTTTCAGGAATATTCTTAAACGACGAGGGTCCTTTTAAGGAATATCCTTAAAGGACGAGAGTCCTTTTCAGGAATATCCTTACACGACGAGGGTTTTTTTCAGGAATACCTTTTAAAGGACGAGAGTCCTTTTCAGGAATATCCTTAAAGGACAAGAGTCCTTTTCAGGAATATTCTGAAACGACGAGGGTCCTTTTCAGGAATATCCTTAAACGACGAGGGTCCTTTTCAGGAATATTCTTGAAGGACGATAGTCCTTTTCAGGAATATCCTTAAAGGACGAGAGTCCTTTTCAGGAATATCCTTGAAGGACGAGTCCTTTTCAGGAATATCCTTAAAGGACGATAGTCCTTTTCAGGAATATCCTTAAAGGACCAGAGTCCTTTTCAGGAATATCCTTAAAGGACGATTGTCCTTTTCAGGAATATATTTGAAGGACGAGAATCCTTTTCAGGAATATCCTTAAAGGACGAGAGTCCTTTTCAGGAATATCCTTAATGGACGATAGTCCTTTTCAGGAATATATTTGAAGGACGAGAGTCCTTTTCAGGAATATCCTTAAAGGACGAGAGTC
Source organism: Leucoptera coffeella (assembly GCA_030578115.1). Classification (NCBI taxonomy): domain Eukaryota; kingdom Metazoa; phylum Arthropoda; class Insecta; order Lepidoptera; family Lyonetiidae; genus Leucoptera; species Leucoptera coffeella. Next base: position 110,997 of record JAMBLF010000993.1, read on the forward strand.
CTTTTCAGGAATATCCTTAAAGGACGAGAGTCCATTTCAGGAATATCCTTGAAGGACGAGAGTCCTTTTCAGGAATATCCTTAAAGGACGAGAGTCCTTTTCAGGAATATCCTTGACGAACCATAGTCCGTTTCAAGAATATCCTTGAAGTACTACAGTCCTTTTCAGGAATATCCTTAATGGACGATAGTCCTTTTCAGGAATATATTTGAAGGACGAGAGTCCTTTTCAGGAATATCCTTAAAGGACGAGAGTCCTTTTCAGGAATATCCTTGAAGGCAGATAGACCTTTTCAGGAATATCTTTGAAGGACGAGAGTCCTTTTCAGGAATATCATTGAAGGACGATAGTCCTATTCAGGAATATCCTTGACGGACCATAGTCCTTTTCAGGAATATCCCTAAAGGACGAGACTCCTTTTCAGGAATATCCTTGACGGACCATAGTCCTTTTCAGGAATATCCTTGAAGGATGATTGTACGTATCAGGAATATCCTTGAAGGACGATAGCCCTTTTCAGGAATATCTTTGAAGGACGATAGTCCTTTTCAGGAATATCCTTGAAGGACGAGACTCCTTTTCAGGAATATCCTTAAAGGACGAGAGTCCTTTTCAGGAATATCCTTAAAGGACGAGAATCATTTTCAGGAATGTCCTTGAAGGACGAAAGTACTTTTCAGGAATATACTTAAAGGACGAGAGTCCTTTTCAGGAATATCCTTGAAGGACGAGACTCCTTTTCAGGAATATCCTTAAAGGACGAGAGTCCTTTTCAGGACTATCCTTAAAGGACGAGAATCATTTTCAGGAATGTCCTTGAAGGACGAAAGTACTTTTCAGGAATATACTTAAAGGACGAGAGTCCTTTTCAGGAATATATTAAAAGGACGATAGTCCTGTTCAGGAATATCCTTAAAGGACGAGGGTCTTTTTCAGGAATATCCTTAAAGGACGAGAGTCCTTTTCAGGAATATCCTTAAAAGACGAGAGTCCTTTTCAGGAATATCCTTACACGACGAGGGTTTTTTTCAGGAATATATTTAAAGGACGAGAGTCCTTTTCAGGAATATCCTTAAAGGACGAGAGTCCTTTTCAGGAATATTCTTAAACGACGAGGGTCCTTTTAAGGAATATCCTTAAAGGACGAGAGTCCTTTTCAGGAATATCCTTAAAAGACGAGAGTCCTTTTCAGGAATATCCTTACACGACGAGGGTTTTTTTCAGGAATATATTTAAAGGACGAGAGTTCTTTCCAGGAATGTCCTTAAAGGACGAGAGTCCTTTTCAGGAATATTCTTAAACGACGAGGGTCCTTTTAAGGAATATCCTTAAAGGACGAGAGTCCTTTTCAGGAATATCCTTACACGACGAGGGTTTTTTTCAGGAATACCTTTTAAAGGACGAGAGTCCTTTTCAGGAATATCCTTAAAGGACGAGAGTCCTTTTCAGGAATATTCTGAAACGACGAGGGTCCTTTTCAGGAATATCCTTAAACGACGAGGGTCCTTTTCAGGAATATTCTTGAAGGACGATAGTCCTTTTCAGGAATATCCTTAAAGGACGAGAGTCCTTTTCAGGAATATCCTTGAAGGACGAGTCCTTTTCAGGAATATCCTTAAAGGACGATAGTCCTTTTCAGGAATATTCTTAAAGGACCAGAGTCCTTTTCAGGAATATCCTTAAAGGACGATTGTCCTTTTCAGGAATATATTTGAAGGACGAGAATCCTTTTCAGGAATATCCTTAAAGGACGAGAGTCCTTTTCAGGAATATATTTGAAGGACGAGAGTCCTTTTCAGGAATATCCTTAAAGGACGAGAGTCCTTTTCAGGAATATCCTTAAAGGACGAGAGTCCATTTCAGGAATATCCTTGAAGGACGAGAGTCCTTTTCAGGAATATCCTTAAAGGACGAGAGTCCTTTTCAGGAATATCCTTGACGGACCATAGTCCGTTTCAAGAATATCCTTGAAGTACTACAGTCCTTTTCAGGAATATCCTTAATTGGACGATAGTCCTTTATCCAGGAAGGGTCTTTTTCAGGAATATTTGAAGGACGAGAGTCCTTTTCAGGAATATCCAGGAATATATTTAAAGGACGAGACAGTCCTTTTCAGGAATATCCTTTTGAATATCCTTAAAGGCAGATCAGGAATATCCTTACACCTTTTCAGGAATATCAGGAATATTTAAAGGACGAGAAGGACGAGAGTCCTTTTCAGGAATATCATTGAAGGACGATAGTCCTTTTATTCCAGGAATATCCTTTTGACGGATACCAGGAATATCCTTAGTTCTTTTTATCCAGGAATATCCCTTAAAGGACGAGACTCCTTTTCAGGAAATGGACGATAGTCCTTTTCAGGAATATATTTGAAGGACGAGAGTCCTTTTCAGGAATATCCTTAAAGGACGAGAGTCCTTTTCAGGAATATCCTTGAAGGCAGATAGAGTCCTTTTCAGGAATATCTTTGAAGGACGAGAGTCCTTTTCAGGAATATCATTGAAGGACGATAGTCCTATTCAGGAATATCCTTGACGGACCATAGTTCTTTTCAGGAATATCCCTAAAGGACGAGACTCCTTTTCAGGAATATCCTTGACGGACCATAGTCCTTTTCAGGAATATCCTTGAAGGATGATTGTACGTATCAGGAATAGTCCTTCTAGAGGAAGGACAGGATCCTTAGTAGATACCTTTTCAGGAATATCTTTAGTCCTTTTCTTTGAAGGACGATAGTCCTTTTCAGGAATATCCTTGAAGGACGAGACTCCTTTTCAGGAATATCCTTAAAGGACGAGAGTCCTTTTCAGGAATATCCTTAAAGGACGAGAATCATTTTCAGGAATGTCCTTGAAGGACGAAAGTACTTTTCAGGAATATACTTAAAGGACGAGAGTCCTTTTCAGGAATATATTAAAAGGACGATAGTCCTGTTCAGGAATATCCTTAAAGGACGAGGGTCTTTTTCAGGAATATCCTTAAAGGACGAGAGTCCTTTTCAGGAATATCCTTAAAAGACGAGAGTCCTTTTCAGGAATATCCTTACACGACGAGCGTTTTTTTCAGGAATATATTTAAAGGACGAGAGTCCTTTTCAGGAATATCCTTAAAGGACGACAGTCCTTTTCAGGAATATTCTTAAACGACGAGGGTCCTTTTAAGGAATATCCTTAAAGGACGAGAGTCCTTTTCAGGAATATCCTTACACGACGAGGGTTTTTTTCAGGATTACCTTTTAAAGGACGAGAGTCCTTTTCAGGAATATCCTTAAAGGACGAGAGTCCTTTTCAGGAATATTCTTAAACGACGAGGGTCCTTTTCAGGAATATCCTTAAACGACGAGGGTCCTTTTCAGGAATATTCTTGAAGGACGATAGTCCTTTTCAGGAATATCCTTGGAGGACGATAGTCCTTTTCAGAAATATCCTTGAAGGACGATAGTCCTTTTCAGGAATATCCTTGGAGGACGATAGTCCTTTTCAAGAGTATCCTTGGAGGACGATAGTCCTTTTCAAGAGTATCCTTGGAGGACAATAGTCCTTTTCAGGAATATCATTGGAGGACAATAGTCCTTTTCAGGAATATCCTTGAAGGACGATAGTCCTTTTCAGGAATAGCCTTGAAAGACGAGAGTCCTTTTTAGGAATATCCTTAAAGGACGAGAGTCCTTTTCAGGAATATCCTTGAAGGACGATAGTCCTTTTCAGGAATATCCTTAATGGACGATAGTCCTTTTCAGGAATATATTTAAAGGACGAGAGTCCTTTTCAGGAATATCCTTAAAGGACGAGAGTCCTTTTAAGGAATATCCTTAAAGGACGAGAGTCCATTTCAGGAATATCCTTGAAGGACGAGAGTCCTTTTCAGGAATATCCTTAAAGGACGAGAGTCCTTTTCAGGAATATCCTTGACGGACCATAGTCCGTTTCAAGAAAATCCTTGAAGTACTACAGTCCTTTTCAGGAATATCCTTAATGGACGATAGTCCTTTTCAGGAATATCCTTAAAGGACCAGAGTCCTTTTCAGGAATATCCTTAAAGGACGATTGTCCTTTTCAGGAATATATTTGAAGGACGAGAATCCTTTTCAGGAATATCCTTAAAGGACGAGAGTCCTTTTCAGGAATATCCTTAATGGACGATAGTCCTTTTCAGGAATATATTTAAAGGACGAGAGTCCTTTTCAGGAATATCCTTAAAGGACGAGAGTCCTTTTCAGGAATATCCTTAAAGGACGATAGTCCTTTTCAGGAATATCCTTAAAGGACGAGAGTCCTTTTAAGGAATATCCTTAAAGGACGAGAGTCCATTTCAGGAATATCCTTGAAGGACGAGAGTCCTTTTCAGGAATATCCTTAAAGGACGAGAGTCCTTTTCAGGAATATCCTTGACGGACCATAGTCCGTTTCAAGAAAATCCTTGAAGTACTACAGTCCTTTTCAGGAATATCCTTAATGGACGATAGTCCTTTTCAGGAATATATTTGAAGGACGAGAGTCCTTTTCAGGAATATCCTTAAAGGACGAGAGTCCTTTTCAGGAATATCCTTGAAGGCAGATAGACCTTTTCAGGAATATCTTTGAAGGACGAGAGTCCTTTTCAGGAATATCATTGAAGGACGATAGTCCTATTCAGGAATATCCTAGACGGACCATAGTCCTTTTCAGGAATATCCCTAAACGACGAGACTCCTTTTCAGGAATATCCTTGACGGACCATAGTCCTTTTCAGGAATATCCTTGAAGGATGATTGTACGTATCAGGAATATCCTTTAAGGACGATAGTCCTTTTCAGGAATATCTTTGAAGGACGATAGTCCTTTTCAGGAATATCCTTGAAGGACGAGACTCCTTTTCAGGAATATCCTTAAAGGACGAGAGTCCTTTTCAGGAATATCCTTAAAGGACGAGAATTATTTTCAGGAATGTCCTTGAAGGACGAAAGTACTTTTCAGGAATATACTTAAAGGACGAGAGTCCTTTTCAGGAATATCCTTGAAGGACGAGACTCCTTTTCAGGAATATCCTTAAAGGACGAGAGTCCTTTTCAGGAATATCCTTAAAGGACGAGAATCATTTTCAGGAATGTCCTTGAAGGACGAAAGTACTTTTCAGGAATATACTTAAAGGACGAGAGTCCTTTTCAGGAATATATTAAAAGGACGATAGTCCTGTTCAGGAATATCCTTAAAGGACGAGGGTCTTTTTCAGGAATATCCTTAAAGGACGAGAGTCCTTTTCAGGAATATCCTTAAAAGACGAGAGTCCTTTTCAGGAATATCCTTACACGACGAGGGTTTTTTTCAGGAATATATTTAAAGGACGAGAGTCCTTTTCAGGAATATCCTTAAAGGACGAGAGTCCTTTTCAGGAATATTCTTAAACGACGAGGGTCCTTTTAAGGAATATCCTTAAAGGACGAGAGTCCTTTTCAGGAATATCCTTACACGACGAGGGTTTTTTTCAGGAATACCTTTTAAAGGACGAGAGTCCTTTTCAGGAATATCCTTAAAGGACGAGAGTCCTTTTCAGGAATATTCTTAAACGACGAGGGTCCTTTTCAGGAATATTCTTGAAGGACGATAGTCCTTTTCAGGAATATCCTTAAAGGACGAGAGTCCTTTTCAGGAATATCCTTGAAGGACGAGTCCTTTTCAGGAATATCCTTAAAGGACGATAGTCCTTTTCAGGAATATCCTTAAAGGACCAGAGTCCTTTTCAGGAATATCCTTAAAGGACGATTGTCCTTTTCAGGAATATATTTGAAGGACGAGAATCCTTTTCAGGAATATCCTTAAAGGACGAGAGTCCTTTTCAGGAATATCCTTAATGGACGATAGTCCTTTTCAGGAATATATTTGAAGGACGAGAGTCCTTTTCAGGAATATCCTTAAAGGACGAGAGTCCTTTTCAGGAATATCCTTAAAGGACGAGAGTCCATTTCAGGAATATCCTTGAAGGACGAGAGTCCTTTTCAGGAATATCCTTAAAGGACGAGAGTCCTTTTCAGGAATATCCTTGACGGACCATAGTCCGTTTCAAGAATATCCTTGAAGTACTACAGTCCTTTTCAGGAATATCCTTAATGGACGATAGTCCTTTTCAGGAATATATTTGAAGGACGAGAGTCCTTTTCAGGAATATCCTTAAAGGACGAGAGTCCTTTTCAGGAATATCCTTGAAGGCAGATAGACCTTTTCAGGAATATCTTTGAAGGACGAGAGTCCTTTTCAGCAATATCATTGAAGGACGATAGTCCTATTCAGGAATATCCTTGACGGACCATAGTCCTTTTCAGGAATATCCCTAAAGGACGAGACTCCTTTTCAGGAATATCCTTGACGGACCATAGTCCTTTTCAGGAATATCCTTGAAGGATGATTGTACGTATCAGGAATATCCTTGAAGGACGATAGTCCTTTTCAGGAATATCTTTGAAGGACGATAGTCCTTTTCAGGAATATCCTTGACGGACCATAGTCCTTTTCAGGAATATCCTTGAAGGACGAGAGTCCTTTTCAGGAATATCCTTGACAGACCATAGTCCTTTTCAGAAATATCCCTGAAGGACGAGAGTCCTTTTAAGGAATATACTTAAAGGACGAGAGTCCTTTTCAGGAAAATCCTTGACGGACCATAGTCCTTTTCAAGAATATCCTTGAAGTACTACAGTCCTTTTCAGGAATATACTTAAAGGACGATAGTCTTTTCAGGAATATATTTGAAGGACGAGAGTCGTTTTCAGGAATATCCTTAAAGGACGAGTGTCCTTTTCAGGAATATACTTAAACGACGAGGGTCCTTTTCAGGAATATCCTTAAAAGACGAGAGTCCTTTTCAGGAATATATTTGAAGGACAAGAGTCGTTTTCAGGAATATCCTTGAAGGACGAGAATCCTTTTCAGGAATATCCTTAAAGGACTAGAGTCCTTTTCAGGAATATCCTTAAAGGACGAGAGTCCTTTCCAGGAATTTCCTTAAAGGACGATAGTCTTTTTCAGGAATACCCTTAAAGGACGAGTGTGCTTTTCAGGAATATATTTGAAGGACGAGAGTCCTTTTCAGGAATATCCTTAAAGGACGAGAATCCTTTTCAGGAATATCCTTAAAGGACTAGAGTCCTTTTCAGGAATATCCTTAAAGGACGAGAGTCCTTTCCAGGAATTTCCTTAAAGGACGATAGTCTTTTTCAGGAATACCCTTAAAGGACGAGTGTGCTTTTCAGGAATATATTTGAAGGACGAGAGTCCTTTTCAGGAATATCCTTAAAGGACGAGAGTCCTTTTCAGGAATATCCTTGAAGGCAGATAGACCTTTTCAGGAATATCTTTGAAGGACGAGAGTCCTTTTCAGCAATATCATTGAAGGACGATAGTCCTATTCAGGAATATCCTTGACGGACCATAGTCCTTTTCAGGAATATCCCTAAAGGACGAGACTCCTTTTCAGGAATATCCTTGACGGACCATAGTCCTTTTCAGGAATATCCTTGAAGGATGATTGTACGTATCAGGAATATCCTTGAAGGACGATAGTCCTTTTCAGGAATATCTTTGAAGGACGATAGTCCTTTTCAGGAATATCCTTGACGGACCATAGTCCTTTTCAGGAATATCCTTGAAGGACGAGAGTCCTTTTCAGGAATATCCTTGACAGACCATAGTCCTTTTCAGAAATATCCCTGAAGGACGAGAGTCCTTTTAAGGAATATCCTTAAAGGACGAGAGTCCTTTTCAGGAAAATCCTTGACGGACCATAGTCCTTTTCAAGAATATCCTTGAAGTACTACAGTCCTTTTCAGGAATATACTTAAAGGACGATAGTCTTTTCAGGAATATATTTGAAGGACGAGAGTCGTTTTCAGGAATATCCTTAAAGGACGAGTGTCCTTTTCAGGAATATACTTAAACGACGAGGGTCCTTTTCAGGAATATCCTTAAAAGACGAGAGTCCTTTTCAGGAATATATTTGAAGGACAATAGTCGTTTTCAGGAATATCCTTGAAGGACGAGAATCCTTTTCAGGAATATCCTTAAAGGACTAGAGTCCTTTTCAGGAATATCCTTAAAGGACGAGAGTCCTTTTCAGGAATATCCTCGAAGTACGACAGTCTTTTTAAGAAATATCTTTGAAAGACGAGAGTCGTTTTCAGGAATACCCTTAAAGGACGAGAGTCCTTTTCAGGAATACCCTTGAAGGACGAGATTCCCTTTCAAAAATATCCTCGACGGACCATAGTCCTTTTCAGGAATATCCTTGAAGGACGAGAGTCCTTTTCAGGAATATCCTTGAAGGACGAGAGTCCTTTTCAGGAATATCCTTGAAGGACGAGAGTCCTTTTCAGGAATATCCTTGACGGACCATAGTCCTTGTCAGGAATATCCCTGAAGGACGAGAGTCCTTTTCAGGAATATCCTTAAAGGACGAGAGTCTTTTTCAGGAATATCCTTGAAGGACGAGACTCCTTTTCAGGAATATCCTTACACGACGAGGGTTTTTTTCAGGAATACCTATTTAAAGGACGAGAGTCCTTTTCAGGAATATCCTTAAAGGACGAGAGTCCTTTTCAGGAATATTCTTAAACGACGAGGGTCCTTTTCAGGAATATCCTTAAACGACGAGGGTCCTTTTCAGGAATATTCTTGAAGGACGATAGTCCTTTTCAGGAATATCCTTGAAGGACGAGACTCCTTTTCAGGAATATCCTTAAAGGACGAGAGTCCTTTTCAGGAATATCCTTAAAAGGACGAGAATCATTTTCAGGAATGTCCTTGAAGGACGAAAGTACTTTTCAGGAATATACTTAAACGACGAGAGTCCTTTTCAGGAATATATTAAAGGACGATAGTCCTGTTCAGGAATATCCTTAAAAGACGAGGGTCCTTTTCAGGAATATCCTTAAAGGACGATAGTCCTTTTCAGGAATATATTTGAAAGACGATAGTCCTTTTTAGGAATATCCTTGACACGACGAGGGTTTTTTTCAGGAATATATTTAAAGGACGAGAGTTCTTTTCAGGAATATCCTTAAAGGACGAGAGTCCTTTTCAGAAATATTCTTAAACGACGATAGTCCTTTTAAGGAATATCCTTGAAGGACGAGAGTACTTTTCAGGAATATCCTTACACGACGAGGGTTTTTTTCAGGAATATATTTAAAGGACGATAGTCCTTTTCAAAAATATCCTTAATGGACGAGAGTCCTTTTCAGGAATATTCTGAAACGACGAGAGTCCTTTTCAGGAATATCCTTAAACGACGAGGGTCCTTTTCAGGAATATTCTTGACGGACGATAGTCCTTTTCAGGAATATCCTTGAAGGACGAGAGTCCTTTTCAGGAATATCCTTGAAGGACGAGTCCTTTTCAGGAATATCCTTGACGGACGATAGTCCTTTTCAAGAATATCCTTAAAGGACCAGAGTCCTTTTCAGGAATATCCTTAAAGGACGATTGTCCTTTTCAGGAATATATTTGAAGGACGAGAATCATTTTCAGGAATATCCTTAAAGGACGAGAGTCCTTTTCAGGAATATCCTTAATGGACGATAGTCCTTTTCAGGAATATATTTAAAGGACGAGAGTCCTTTTCAGGAATATCCTTAAAGGACGATAGTCTTTTAAGGAATATCCTTAAAGGACGAGAGTCATTTTCAGGAATATCCTTGAAGGACGAGAGTCCTTTTCAGGAATATCCTTAAAGGACGAGAGTCCTTTTCAGGAATATCCTTGACGGACCATTGTCCGTTTCAAGAATATATTTGAAGTACTACAGTCCTTTTCAGGAATATCCTTAATGGACGATAGTCCTTTTCAGGAATATATTTAAAGGACGAGAGTCCTTTTCAGGAATATCCTTAAAGGACGAGAGTCCTTTTCAGGAATATCCTTGAAGGCAGATAGACCTTTTCAGGAATATCTTTAAAGGACGAGAGTCCTTTTCAGGAATATCATTGAAGGACGATAGTCCTTTTCAGGAATATCCTTAACGGACCATAGTCCTTTTCAGGAATATCCTTAAAGGACGAGAGTCCTTTTCAGGAATATTCTGAAACGACGAGAGTCCTTTTCAGGAATATCCTTAAAGGACGAAAGTCCTTTTCAGTAATATATTTGAAGGACGAGAGTCGTTTTCAGGAATACCCTTAAAGGACGAGAGTCCTTTTCAGGAATACCCTTAAACGACGAGGGTCCTTTTCAGGAATATCCTTAAAGGACGATAGTCCTTTTCAGGAATATCCTTAAAGGACGAGAGTCCTTTTCAGGAATATCCTTAAAGGACGAGAGTCCTTTTCAGGAATATCCTTAAAGGTCGAGAATCCTTTTCAGGAATATCCTTGAAGGACGAGAATCCTTTTCAGGAATATCCTTAAAGGACGAGGGTCTTTTTCAGGAATATCCTTAAAGGACGAGAGTCTCTTTTCAGGAATATCCTTAAAAGACGAGAGTCCTTTTCAGGAATATCCTTACACGACGAGGTTTTTTTTCAGGAATATCCTTAAAGGGACGAGAGTCCTTTTCAGGAATATTCTTAAACGACGAGGGTCCTTTTAAGGAATATCCTTAAAGGACGAGAGTCCTTTTCAGGAATATCCTTACACGACGAGGGGTTTTTTTCAGGAATACCTTTTAAAGGACGAGAGTCCTTTTCAGGAATATCCTTAAACGACGAGGGTCCTTTTCAGGAATATTCTTGAAGGACGATAGTCCTTTTCAGGAATATCCTTAAAGGACGAGAGTCCTTTTCAGGAATATCCTTGAAGGACGAGTCCTTTTCAGGAATATCCTTAAAGGACGATAGTCCTTTTCAGGAATATCCTTAAAGGACCAGAGTCCTTTTCAGGAATATCCTTAAAGGACGATTGTCCTTTTCAGGAATATATTTGAAGGACGAGAATCCTTTTCAGGAATATCCTTAAAGGGACGAGAGAGTCCTTTTCAGGAATATCCTTAATGGACGATAGTCCTTTTCAGGAATATATTTGAAGGACGAGAGTCCTTTTCAGGAATATCCTTAAAGGACGAGAGTCCTTTTTCAGGAATATCCTTAAAGGACGAGAGTCCATTTCAGGAATATCCTTGAAGGACGAGAGTCCTTTTCAGGAATATTCCTTAAAGGACGAGAGTCCTTTTCAGGAATATCCTTGACGGACCATAGTCCGTTTCAAGAATATCCTTGAAGTACTACAGTTCCTTTTTCAGGAATATCCTTAATGGACGATAGTCCCTTTTCAGGAATATATTTGAAGGACGAGAGTCCTTTTCAGGAATAGCCTTAAAGGACGAGAGTCCTTTTCAGGAAATATCCTTGAAGGCAGATAGACCTTTTTCAGGAATATCTTTGAAGGACGAGAGTCCTTTTCAGGAATATCATTGAAGGACGATAGTCCTATTCAGGAATATCCTTGACGGACCATAGTCCTTTTCAGGAATATCCCTAAAGGACGAGACTCCTTTTCAGGAATATCCTTGACGGACCATAGTCCTTTTCAGGAATATCCTTGAAGGATGATTGTACGTATCAGGAATATCCTTGAAGGACGATAGTCCTTTTCAGGAATATCTTTTGAAGGACGATAGTCCTTTTCAGGAATATCCTTGACGGACCATAGTCCTTTTCAGGAATATCCTTGAAGGACGAGAGTCCTTTTCAGGAATATCCTTGACAGACCATAGTCATTGTCAGAAATATCCCTGAAGGACGAGAGTCCTTTTAAGGAATATCCTTAAAGGACGAGAGTCCTTTTCAGGAAAATCCTTGACGGACCATAGTCCTTTTCAAGAATATCCTTGAAGTACTACAGTCCTTTTCAGGAATATACTTAAAGGACGATAGTCTTTTCAGGAATATATTTGAAGGACGAGAGTCGTTTTCAGGAATATCCTTAAAGGACGAGAGTCCTTTTCAGGAATATACTTAAACGACGAAGGTCCTTTTCAGGAATATCCTTAAAAGACGAGAGTCCTTTTCAGGAATATATTTGAAGGACAAGAGTCGTTTTCCAGGAATATCCTTGAAGGACGAGAATCCTTTTCAGGAATATCCTTAAAGGACTAGAGTCCTTTTCAGGAATATCCTTAAAGGACGAGAGTCCTTTTCAGGAATTTCCTTAAAGGACGATAGTCTTTTTCAGGAATACCCTTAAAGGACGAGTGTGCTTTTCAGGAATATATTTGAAGGACGAGAGTCCTTTTCAGGATTATCCTTAAAGGACGAGAGTCCTTTTCAGGAATATCCTTAAAGGACGAGAGTCCTTTTCAGGAATATCCTTACACGACGAGGGTTTTTTTCAGGAATATATTTAAAGGACGAGAGTCCTTTTCAGGAATATCCTTGAAGGACGAGAGTCCTTTTCAGGAATATCCTTGAAGGACGAGTCCTTTTCAGGAATATCCTTAAAGGACGATAGTCCTTTTCAGGAATATCCTTGACGGACCTTAGTCCTTTTCAGGAATAATCTTGAAGGATGATTGTACTTATCAGGAATATCCTTGAAGGACGATATTCCTTTTCAGGAATATATTTGAAGGACGATAGTCCTTTTCAGGAATATCCTTAATGGACGAGGGTCCTTTTCAGGAATGCCCTTAAGGACGATTGTCCTTTTCAGGAATATCCTTAAAGGACGATAGTTCTTTTCAGGAATATCCTTGAAGGATGATAGTCCTTTTCAGGAATATCCCTGACGGACCATAGTCCTTTTCAGGAATATCCTTGAAGGACGAGAGTCCTTTTCAGGAATATCCTTGACGGACCCATAGTCCTTGTCAGGAATATCCCTGAAGGACGAGAGTCCTTTTCAGGAATATCCTTAAAGGACGAGAGTCTTTTTCAGGAATATCCTTGAAGGACGAGACTCCTTTTCAGGAATATCCTTAAAGGACGAGAGTCCTTTTCAGGAATATCCTTAAAGGACGAGAATCATTTTCAGGAATGTCCTTGAAGGACAAAAGTACTTTTCAGGAATATACTTAAAGGACGAGAGTCCTTTTCAGGAATATCCTTGAAGGACGAGACTCCTTTTCAGGAATATCCTTAAAGGACGAGAGTCCTTTTCAGGAATTTATTTGAAGGACGAGAGTCGTTTTCAGGAATATCCTTAAACGACGAGGGTCCTTTTCAGGAATAACCTTAAAGGACGAGAGTCCTTTTCAGGATTATCCTTAAACGACGAGGGTCCTTTTTAGGAATATTCTTAAAGGACGAGAGTCCTTTTCAGGAATATCCTTAAAGGACGAGAGTCCTTTTCAGGAATATTCTTAAACGACGAGGGTCCTTTTCAGGAATATCCTTGAAGGACGAGAGTCCTTTTCAGGTATATTCTTAAACGACGAGGGTTCTTTTCAGGAATATCCTAAAAGGACGAGAGTCCTTTTCAGGAATATCCTTAAACGACGAGGGTCCTTTTCAGGAATATCCTTAAAGGACGAGAGTCCTTTTCAGGAATATTCTTAAACGACGAGGGTCCTTTTCAGGAATATCCTTGAAGGACGAGAATCCTTTTCAGGAATATCCTTAAAGGACGAAAGTCATTTTTAGGAATATATTTGACGGACCATAGTCCTTTTCAAGAATATCCTTGAAGGCAGATAGACCTTTTCAGGAATATCTTTAAAGGACGAGAGTCCTTTTCAGGAATATCATTGAAGGACGATAGTCCTATTCAGGAATATCCTTGACGGACCATAGTCCTTTTCAGGAATATCCTTAATCGACGAGGGTCCTTTTCAGGAAAATCCTTAAACGACGAGGGTCCTTTTCAGGAATATTCATAAAGGACGATAGTCCTTTTCAGGAATATCCTTAAAGGACGAGAGTCCTTTTTAGGAATATCCTTAAAGGACGATAGTCCTTTTCAGGAATATATTTGAAGGACGATAGTCCTTTTCAGGAATATCCTTAATGGACGAGAGTCCTTTTCAGGAATATCATTGAAGGGACGATAGTCCCTATTCAGGAATATCCTTGACGGACCATAGTCCTTTTCAGGAATATCCTTAATCGGACGAGGGTCCTTTTCAGGAAAATCCTTAAACGACGAGGGTCCTTTTCAGGAATATTCATAAAGGACGATAGTCCTTTTCAGGAATATCCTTAAAGGACGAGAGTCCTTTTTAGGAATATCCTTAAAGGACGATAGGTCCTTTTCAGGAATATATTTGAAGGACGATAGTCCTTTTCAGGAATATCCTTAAAGGACAAGAGTCCTTTTCAGGAATATTCTTAAGCGACGAGGGTCCTTTTCAGAAATATCCTTAAACGACGAGGGTCCTTTTCAGGAATATTCATAAAGGACGATAGTCCTTTTTTGGAATATCCTTGACGGACCATAGTCCTTTTTAAGAATATCCTTGAAGGACGATAGTCCTTTTCAGGAATATCCTTAAAGGACGAAAGTCATTTTTAGGAATATCTTTGACGGACCATAGTCCTTTTCAAGAATATCCTTGAAGGCAGATAGACCTTTTCAGGAATATCTTTAAAGGACGAGAGTCCTTTTCAGGAATATCATTGAAGGACGATAGTCCTATTCAGGAATATTCCTTGACGGACCATAGTCCTTTTCAGGAATATCCTTAATCGACGAGGGTCCTTCTCAGGGAATATCCTTAAAACGACGAGGGTCCTTTTCAGGAATATTCATAAAGGACGAGAGTCCTTTTCAGGAATATCCTTAAAGGACGAGAATCCTTTTCAGGAATATCCTTGAAGGACGAGAATCCTTTTCAGGAATACCCTTAAAGGACGAGAGTCCTTTTCAGGAATATCCTTAAAGGACGAGAGTCCTTTTCAGGAATATCCTTAAAAGGCGAGAGTCCTTTTCAGGAATATTCTTAAGCGACGAGGGTCCTTTTCAGGAATATCCTTAAACGACGAGGGTCCTTTTCAGGAATATTCATAAAGGACGATAGTCCTTTTCAGGAATATCCTTAAAGGACGAGAGTCCTTTTCAGGAATATCCTTAAAGGACGATAGTCCTTTTCAGGAATATATTTGAAGGACGATAGTCCTTTTCAGGAATATCCTTAATGGACGAGGGTCCTTTTCAGGAATATCCTTGATGGACGAGAGTCCTTTTCAGGAATATCCTTAAAGGACGAGAGTCCTTTTCAGGAATATTCTTAAACGACGAGGGTCCTTTTCAGGAATATCCTTAAACGACGAGGGTCCTTTACAGGAATATTCATAAAGGACGTTAGTCCTTTTCAGGAATATCCTTAAAGGACGAGAGTCCTTTTCAGGAATATCCTTAAAGGACGATAGTCCTTTTCAGGAATATATTTGAAGGACGATAGTCCTTTTCAGGAATATCCTTAATGGACGAGGGTCCTTTTCAGGAATATCCTTGATGGACGAGAGTCCTTTTCAGGAATATCCTTAAAGGACGAGAATCCTTTTCAGGAATATCCTTGAAGGACGAGAATCCTTTTCAGGAATACCCTTAAAGGACGAGAGTCCTTTTCAGGAATATCCTAAAAGGACGAGAGTCCTTTTCAGGAATATCCTTAAAAGGCGAGAGTCCTTTTCAAGAATATTCTTAAGCGACGAGGGTCCTTTTCAGGAATATCCTTAAACGACGAGGGTCCTTTTCAGAATTATTCATAAAGGACGATAGTCCCTTTTCTGGAATATCCTTGACGGACCATAGTCCTTTTTAAGAATATCCTTGAAGGACGATAGTCCTTTTCAGGAATATCCTTAAAGGACGAGAGTCATTTTTAGGAATATCTTTGACGGACCATAGTCCTTTTCAAGAATATCCTTGAAGGCAGATAGACCTTTTCAGGAATATCTTTAAAGGACGAGAGTCCTTTTCAGGAATATAATTGAAGGACGATAGTCCTATTCAGGAATATCCTTGACGGACCATAGTCCTTTTCAGGAATATCCCTGAAGGACGAGAGTCCTTTTCAGGAATATCCTTGACGGACCATAGTCCTTTTCAGGAATATCCTTGAAGGATGATTGTACTTTTCAGGAATATCCTTGAAGGACGATAGTCCTTTTCAGGAATATCTTTGAAGGACGATAGTCCTTTTCAGGAATATCCTTGACGGACCATAGTCCTTTTCAGGAATATCCTTGAAGGATGATTGTACTTATCAGGAATATCCTTGAAGGACGATAGTCCTTTTCAGGAATATCTTTGAAGGACGATAGTCCTTTTCAGGAATATCCTTGACGGACCATAGTCCTTTTCAGGAATATCCTTGAAGGACGAGAGTCCTTTTCAGGAATATCCTTGACGGACCATAGTCATTGTCAGGAATATCCCTGAAGGACGAGAGTCCTTTTCAGGAATATCCTTAAAGGACGAGAGTCCTTTTCAGGAATATCCTTGACGGACCATAGTCCTTTTCAAGAATATCCTTGAAGTACTACAGTCCTTTTCAGGAATATACTTAAAGGACGATAGTCTTTTCAGGAATATATTTGAAGGACGAGAGTCGTTTTCAGGAATATCCTTAAAGGACGAGAGTCCTTTTCAGGAATATCCTTAAACGACGAGGGTCCTTTTCAGGAATATCCTTAAAGGACGAGAGTCCTTTGCAGGAATATATTTGAAGGACGAGAGTCCTTTTCAGGAATATCCTTAAAGGACGAGAGTCCTTTTCAGGAATATCCTTAAAGGACGAGAGTCCTTTTCAGGAATATCCTTGAAGGACGAGAGTCCTTTTCAAAAATATCCTTGACGGACCATTGTCCTTTTCAGGAATATCCTTGAAGGACGAGAGTCCTTTTCAGGAATATCCTTGAAGGACGAGACTCCTTTTCAGAAATATCCTTGAAGGACGATAGTCCTTATCAGGAATATCCTTGACGGACCATATTCCTTTTCAGGAATATCCTTAAGGGACGAGGGTCCTTTTCAGGAATATCCTTGAAGGACGATTGTCCTTTTCAGGAATATCCTTAAAGGACGAGAGTCCTTTTTAGGAATATCCTTAAAGGACGAGAGTCATTTTCAGGAATATCCTTGAAGGACGACGGTCTTTTTCAGGAATATCCTTAAAGGATGAGAGTCCTTTTCAGGAATATCCTTGAAGGACGAGTCCTTTTTAGGAATATCCTAAAAGGACGATAGTCCTTGTCAGGAATATCCCTGAAGGACGAGAGTCATTTTCAGGAGTATCCTTGAAGGACGATAGTCCTTTTCAGGAATATCCTTAAAGGACGAGAGTCCTTTTCAGGAATATCCTTGACGGACCATAGTCCTTTTCAAGAATATCCTTGAAGGAAGATAGACCTTTTCAGGAACATTTTTAAAGGACGAGAGTCCTTTTCAGGAATATCATTGAAGGACGATAGTACTTTTCAGGAATATCCTTGAAGGCAGATAGACCTTTTCAGGAATATCCTTAAAGGACGAGAGTCCTTTTAAGGAATATCATTGAAGGACGATAGTCCTTTTCAGGAATATCCTTGACGGACCATAGTCCTTTTTAAGAATATCCTTGAAGGACGATAGTCCTTTTCAGGAATATCCTTAAAGGACGAGAGTCATTTTTAGGAATATCTTTGACGGACCATAGTCCTTTTCAAGAATATCCTTGAAGGCAGATAGACCTTTTCAGGAATATCTTTGAAGTACGAGAGTCCTTTTCAGGAATATCATTGAAGGACGATAGTCCTATTCAGGAATATCCTTGACGGACCATAGTCCTTTTCAGGAATATCCCTAAAGGACGAGAGTCCTTTTCAGGAATATCCTTGACGGACCATAGTCCTTTTCAGGAATATCCTTGAAGGATGATTGTACGTATCAGGAATATCCTTGAAGGACGATAGTCCTTTTCAGGAATATTTTTGAAGGACGATAGTCCTTTTCAGGAATATCCTTGACGGACCATAGTCATTTTCAGGAATATCCTTGAAGGACGAGAGTCCTTTTCAGGAATATCCTTGACGGACCATAGTCATTGTCAGGAATATCCCTGAAGGACGAGAGTCCTTTACAGGAATATCCTTAAAGGACGAGAGTCCTTTTCAGGAATATCCTTGACGGACCATAGTCCTTTTCAAGAATATCCTTGAAGTACTTCAGTCCTTTTCAGGAATATCCTTAAAGGACGATAGTCTTTTTCAGGAATACCCTTAAAGGACGAGTGTGCTTTTCAGGAATATCCTTGATGGACGAGAGTCCTTTTCAGGAATATCCTTAAAGGACGAGAGTCCTTTTCAGGAATATTCTTAAGTGACGAGAGTCCTTTTCAGGAATATTCTTAAGCGACGAGGGTCCTTTTCAGGAATATCCTTAAACGACGAGGAGCCTTTTCAGGAATATCCTTAAAGGACGAGAGTCCTTTTCAGGAATATATTTGAAGGACGAGAGTCGTTTTCAGGAATACCCTTAAACGACGAGGGTCCTTTTCAGGAATATCCTTAAAGGACGAGAGTCCTTTTCAGGAATATCCTTAATCGACGAGGGTCCTTCTTAGGAATATCCTTAAAGGACTAGGGTCCTTTTCAGGAATATCCTTAAAGGACGATAGTCTTTTCAGGAATATATTTGAAGGACGAGAGTCGTTTTCAGGAATATCCTTAAAGGACGAGAGTCCTTTTCAGGAATATCCTTAAACGACGAGGGTCCTTTTCAGGAATATCCTTAAAGGACGAGAGTCCTTTTCAGGAATATATTTGAAGGACAAGAGTCGTTTTCAGGAATACCCTTAAAGGACGAGAGTCCTTTTCAGGAATACCCTTAAACGACGAGGGTCCTTTTCAGAAATATCCTTAAAGGACGAGAGTCCTTTTCAGGAATATCCTTAAAGGACGAGAGTCCTTTTCAGGAATATTCTTAAACGACGAGGGTCCTTTTCAGGAATATCCTTAATCGACGAGGGTCCTTCTTAGGAATATCCTTAAAGGAATAGAGTCCTTTTCAGGAATATCCTTAAAGGACGAGAGTCCTTTTCAGGAATATCCTTAAAGGACGATAGTCTTTTTCAGGAATACCCTTTAAGGACGAGTGTGTTTTTCAGGAATATCCTTGATGGACGAGAGTCCTTTTCAGGAATATCCTTAAAGGACGAGAGTCCTTTTCAGGAATATCCTTAAAGGACGAGAGTCCTTTTCAGGAATATCCTTGAAGGACGAGTCCTTTTCAGGAATATCCTTGACGGACCATAGTCCTTTTCAGGAATATCCTTGAAGGATGATTGTACGTATCAGGAATATCCTTGAAGGACGATAGTCCTTTTCAGGAATATCTTTGAAGGACGATAGTCCTTTTCAGGAATATCCTTGACGGACCATAGTCATTTTCAGGAATATCCTTGAAAGGACGAGAGTCCTTTTCAGGAATATCCTTGACGGACCATAGTCATTGTCAGGAATATCCCTGAAGGACGAGAGTCCTTTTCAGGAATATCCTTAAAGGACGAGAGTCCTTTTCAGGAATATCCTTGACGGACCATAGTCCTTTTCAAGAATATCCTTGAAGTACTACAGTCCTTTTCAGGAATATCCTTAAAGGACGATAGTCTTTTTCAGGAATACCCTTAAAGGACGAGTGTGCTTTTCAGGAATATCCTTGATGGACGGAGAGTCCTTTTCAGGAATGATCCTTAAAGGACGAGAGTCCTTTTCAGGAATATTCTTAAGTGACGAGAGTCCTTTTCAGGAATATTCTTAAGCGACGAGGGTCCTTTTCAGGAATATCCTTAAACGACGAGGGTCCTTTTCAGGAATATCCTTAAAGGACGAGAGTCCTTTTCAGGAATATATTTGAAGGACGAGAGTCGTTTTCCAGGAATAACCCTTAAACGACGAGGGTCCTTTTCAGGAATATCCTTAAAGGACGAGAGTCCTTTTTCAGGAATATCCTTAATCGACGAGGGTCCTTCTTAGGAATATCCTTAAAGGGACTAGGGTCCTTTTCAGGAATATCCTTAAACGACGATAGTCTTTTTCAGGAATATATTTGAAGAGACGAGAGTCGTTTTCAGGAATATCCTTAAAGGACGAGAGTCCTTTTCAGGAATATCCTTAAACGACGAGGGTCCTTTCTTCAGGAATATCCTTAAAGGGACGAGAGTCCTTTTCAGGAATATATTTGAAGGACAAGAGTCGTTTTCAGGAATACCATTAAAGGACGAGAGTCCTTTTCAGGAATACCCTTAAACGACGAGGGTCCTTTTCAGAAATATCCTTAAAGGACGAGAGTCCTTTTCAGGAATATCCTTAAAGGACGAGAGTCCTTTTCAGGAATATTCTTAAACGACGAGGGTCCTTTTCAGGAATATCCTTAATCGACGAGGGTCCTTCTTAGGAATATCCTTAAAGGAATAGAGTCCTATTCAGGAATATCCTAAAAGGACGAAAGTACTTTTCAGGATTATCCTTAAACGACGAGGGTCCTTTTCAGGAATATCCTTAAAGGACGAGAGTCCTTTTCAGGAATATACTTAAAGGACGATAGTCATTTTCAGGAATATTCCTAAAGGACGATAGTCCTTTTCAGGAATATCCTTAAAGGACGATAGTCCTTTTCAGGAATATCCTTGAAGGACGAGAGTCCTATTCAGGAATATCCTGAAAGGACGAAAGTACTTTTCAGGATTATCCTTAAAGGACGAGAGTCCTTTTCAGGAATATATTTAAAGGACGATAGTCTTGTTCAGGAATATCCTTAAAGGACGAGGGTCTTTTTCAGGAATATCCTTAAAGGACGAGAGTCCTTTTCAGGAATATCTTTAAAGGACGAGAATCCTTTTCAGGAATACCCTTAAAGGACAAGAGTGCTTTTCAGGAATATCTTTGATGGACGAGAGTCCTTTTCAGGAATATATTTGAAGGACGATAGTCCTTTACAGGAATATCCTTAATGGACGAGGGTCCTTTTCAGGAATATCCTTGAAGGACGATTGTCCTTTTCAGGAATATCCTTAAAGGACGATAGTCCTTTTCAGGAATATCCTTGAAGGACGAGAGTCCTTTTCAGGAATATCCTTAAAGGACGAAAGTACTTTTCAGGAATATCCTTAAAGGACGAGAGTCCTTTTCAGGAATATCCTTACACGACGAGGGTTTTTTTCAGGAATATATTTAAAGGACGAGAGTCCTTTTCAGGAATATCCTTAAAGGACGAGAGTCCTTTTCAGGAATATTCTTAAAGGACGATAGTCCTTTTCAGGAATATATTTGAAGGACGATAGTCCTTTTCAGGAATATCCTTAATGGACGAGGGTCCTTTTCAGGAATGTCCTTGAAGGACGATTGTCCTTTTCAGGAATATCCTTAAAGGACGATAGTCCTTTTCAGGAATATCCTTGAAGGACGAGTCCTTTACAGGAATATCCTTAAAGGACGATAGTCCTTTTCAGGAATATCCTTGACGGACCATAGTCCTTTTCAGGAATATCCTTGAAGGATGATTGTACTTATCAGGAATATCCTTGAAGGACGATAGTCCTTTTCAGGAATATATTTGAAGGACGATAGTCCTTTTCAGGAATATCCTTAATGGACGAGGGTCCTTTTCAGGAATGTCCTTGAAGGACGATAGTCCTATTCACGAATATCCTTGAAGGACGATAGTCCTTTTCAGGAATATCCTTGACGGACCATAGTCCTTTTCAGGAATATCCTTGAAGGACGAGAGTCCTTTTCAGGAATATCCTTGACGGACCATAGTCCTTGTCAGGAATATCCCTGAAGGACGAGAGTCCTTTTCAGGAATATCCTTAAACGACGAGGGTCCTTTTCAGGAATATCCTTAAAGGACGAGAGTCCTTTTCAGGAATATATTTGAAGGACGAGAGTCGTTTTCAGGAATATCCTTAAAGGACGAGAGTCCTTATCAGGAATACCCTTTAACGACGAAGGTCCTTTTCAGGAATATCCTTGAAGGACGAGTCCTTTTCAGGAATATCCTAAAAGTACGATAGTCCTTTTCAGGAATATTCTTAAACGACAAGGGTCCTTTTCAGGAATATCCTTCATCGACGAGGGTCCTTCTAAGAATATCCTTAAAGGACTAGAGTCCTTTTCAGAAATATCCTTAAAGGACGATAGTCCTTTTCAGGAATATCCTTACAGGACGAGAGTCCTTTTCAGGAATATCCTTAAAGGACGAGAGTCCTTTTCAGGAATATCCTTAAAGGACGAAAGTATTTTTCAGGAATATCCTTAAAGGACGCAAGTCCTTTTCAGGAATATATTTAAAGGACGATAGGCCTTTTCAGGAATATCCTTAAAGGACGAGGGTCTTTTTCAGGAATATCCTTAAAGGACGAGAATCCTTTTCAGGAATATCCTTGAAGGACGAGAATCCTTTACAGGAATACCCTTAAAGGACGAGAGTCCTTTTCAGGAATATCCTTAAAGGACGAGAGTCCTTTTCAGGAATGTCCTTAAAAGACGAGAGTCCTTTTCAGGAATATTCTTAAGAGACGAGGGTCCTTTTCAGGAATATCCTTAAACGACGAGGGTCCTTTTCAGGAATATTCATAAAGGACGATAGTCCTTTTCAGGTATATCCTTAAAGGACGAGAGTCCTTTTCAGGATTATCCTTAAAAGACGAGGGTCCTTTTCAGGAATATCCTTAAACGACGAGGGTCCTTTTCAGGAATATTCATAAAGGACGATAGTCCTTTTCAGGAATATCCTTAAATGACGAGAGTCTTTTTCAGGAATATCCTTAAAGGACGATAGTCCTTTTCAGGAATATCCTTAAAGGACCAGAGTCCCTTTTCAGGAATATATTTGAAGGACGAGAATCCTTTTCAGGAATATCCTTAAAGGACGAGAGTCCTTTTCAGGAATATCTTGAAGGACGAGTCCTTTTCAGGAATATCCTAAAAGGACGATAGTCCTTTTCAGGAATATCCTTAAAAGACGAGGGTCCTTTTCAGGAATATCCTTAAACGACGAGGGTCCTTTTCAGGAATATTCATAAAGGACGACAGTCCTTTTCAGGAATATCCTTAAAGGACGAGAGTCCTTTTCAGGAATATCCTTGAAGGACGATTGTCCTTTTCAGGAATATCCTTAAAGGACGATAGTCCTTTTCAGGAATATCCTTGAAGGACGAGAGTCCTTTTCAGGAATATCCTTAAAGGACGAAAGTACTTTTCAGGAATATCCTTAAAGGACGAGAGTCCTTTTCAGGAATATCCTTACACGACGAGGGTTTTTTTCAGGAATATATTTAAAGGACGAGAGTCCTTTTCAGGAATATCCTTAAAGGACGAGAGTCCTTTTCAGGAATATTCTTAAAGGACGATAGTCCTTTTCAGGAATATATTTGAAGGACGATAGTCCTTTTCAGGAATATCCTTTATGGACGAGGGTCCTTTTCAGGAATGTCCTTGAAGGACGATTGTCCTTTTCAGGAATATCCTTAAAGGACGATAGTCCTTTTCAGGAATATCCTTAAAGGACGAGTCCTTTACAGGAATATCCTTAAAGGACGATAGTCCTTTTCAGGAATATCCTTGACGGACCATAGTCCTTTTCAGGAATATCCTTGAAGGATGATTGTACTTATCAGGAATATCCTTGAAGGACGATAGTCCTTTTCAGGAATATATTTGAAGGACGATAGTCCTTTTCAGGAATATCCTTAATGGACGAGGGTCCTTTTCAGGAATGTCCTTGAAGGACGATAGTCCTATTCACGAATATCCTTGAAGGACGATAGTCCTTTTCAGGAATATCCTTGACGGACCATAGTCCTTTTCAGGAATATCCTTGAAGGACGAGAGTCCTTTTCAGGAATATCCTTGACGGACCATAGTCCTTGTCAGGAATATCCCTGAAGGACGAGAGTCCTTTTCAGGAATATCCTTAAACGACGAGGGTCCTTTTCAGGAATATCCTTAAAGGACGAGAGTCCTTTTCAGGAATATATTTGAAGGACGAGAGTCGTTTTCAGGAATATCCTTAAAGGACGAGAGTCCTTATCAGGAATACCCTTAAACGACGAAGGTCCTTTTCAGGAATATCCTTGAAGGACGAGTCCTTTTCAGGAATATCCTAAAAGTACGAAAGTCCTTTTCAGGAATATTCTTAAACGACAAGGGTCCTTTTCAGGAATATCCTTCATTGACGAGGGTCCTTCTAAGAATATCCTTAAAGGACAAGAGTCCTTTTCAGAAATATCCTTAAAGGACGATAGTCCTTTTCAGGAATATCCTTACAGGACGAGAGTCCTTTTCAGGAATATCCTTAAAGGACGAGAGTCCTTTTCAGGAATATCCTTAAAGGACGAAAGTATTTTTCAGGAATATCCTTAAAGGACGCAAGTCCTTTTCAGGAATATATTTAAAGGACGATAGGCCTTTTCAGGAATATCCTTAAAGGACGAGGGTCTTTTTCAGGAATATCCTTAAAGGACGAGAATCCTTTTCAGGAATATCCTTGAAGGATGAGAATCCTTTACAGGAATGTCCTTAAAAGACGAGAGTCCTTTTCAGGAATATTCTTAAGAGACGAGGGTCCTTTTCAGGAATATCCTTAAACGACGAGGGTCCTTTTCAGGAATATTCATAAAGGACGATAGTCCTTTTCAGGTATATCCTTAAAGGACGAGAGTCCTTTTCAGGAATATCCTTAAAAGACGAGGGTCCTTTTCAGGAATATCCTTAAACGACGAGGGTCCTTTTCAGGAATATTCATAAAGGACGATAGTCCTTTTCAGGAATATCCTTAAATGACGAGAGTCTTTTTCAGGAATATCCTTAAAGGACGATAGTCCTTTTCAGGAATATCCTTAAAGGACCAGAGTCCTTTTCAGGAATATATTTGAAGGACGAGAATCCTTTTCAGGAATATCCTTAAAGGACGAGAGTCCTTTTCAGGAATATCCTGGAAGGACGAGTCCTTTTCAGGAATATCCTAAAAGGACGATAGTCCTTTTCAGGAATATCCTTAAAAGACGAGGGTCCTTTTCAGGAATATCCTTAAACGACGAGGGTCCTTTTCAGGAATATTCATAAAGGACGACAGTCCTTTTCAGGAATATCCTTAAAGGACGAGAGTCCTTTTCAGGAATATCCTTAAAGGACGATAGTCCTTTTCAGGAATATCCTTAAAGGACCAGAGTCCTTTTCAGGAATATCCTTAAAGGACGATTGTCCTTTTCAGGAATATATTTGAAGGACGAGAATCCTTTTCAGGAATATCCTTAAAGGACGAGAGTCCTTTTCAGGAATATCCTTGAAGGACGAGTCCTTTTCAGGAATATCCTAAAAGGACGATAGTCCTTTTCAGGAATATCCTTAAAGGACGAGGGTCTTTTTCAGGAATATCCTTAAAGGACGAGAATCCTTTTCAGGAATATCCTTGAAGGACGAGAATCCTTTACAGGAATACCCTTGAAGGACGAGAGTCCTATTCAGGAATATCCTTAAAGGACGAGAGTCCTTTTCAGGAATGTCCTTAAAAGACGAGAGTCCTTTTCAGGAATATTCTTAAGAGACGAGGGTCCTTTTCAGGAATATCCTTAAACGACGAGGGTCCTTTTCAGGAATATTCATAAAGGACGATAGTCCTTTTCAGGAATATCCTTAAAGGACGAGAGTCCTTTTCAGGAATATCCTTAAAAGACGAGGGTCCTTTTCAGGAATATCCTTAAACGACGAGGGTCCTTTTCAGGAATATTCATAAAGGACGATAGTCCTTTTCAGGAATATCCTTAAAGGACGAGAGTCTTTTTCAGGAATATCCTTAAAGGACGATAGTCCTTTTCAGGAATATCCTTAAAGGACCAGAGTCCTTTTCAGGAATATATTTGAAGGACGAGAATCCTTTTCAGGAATATCCTTAAAGGACGAGAGTCCTTTTCAGGAATATCCTTGAAGGACGAGTCCTTTTCAGGAATATCCTAAAAGGACGATAGTCCTTTCAGGAATATCCTTAAAAGACGAGGGTCCTTTTCAGGAATATCCTTAAACGACGAGGGTCCTTTTCAGGAATATTCATAAAGGACGAGAGACCTTTTCAGGAATTCCTTAAAGGACGATAGTCCTTTTCAGGAATATCCTTAAAGGACCAGAGTCCTTTTCAGGAATATCCTTAAAGGACGATTGTCCTTTTCAGGAATATATTTGAAGGACAAGAATCCTTTTCAGGAATATCCTTAAAGGACGAGAGTCCTTTTCAGGAATATCCTTGAAGGACGAGTCCTTTTTCAGGAATATCCTAAAAGGACGATATTCTTTTTCAGGAATATCATTAATGGACGAGGGTCCTTTTCAGGAATATCCTTGATGGACGAGAGTCCTTTTACGCAATATCCTTAAAGTACGAAAGTCCTTTTCAGGAATATCCTTAAAGGACGATAGTCCTTTTCAGGAATATCCTTAAAGGACCAGAGTCCTTTTCAGAATATCCTTAAAGGACGATTGTCCTTTTCAGGAATATATTTGAAGGACGAGAATCCTTTTCAGGAATATCCTTAAAGGACGAGAGTCCTTTTCAGGAATATCCTTGAAGGACGAGTCCTTTTCAGGAATATCCTAAAAGGACGATAGTCCTTTTCAGAAATATCCTTAAAGGACGAGAGTCCTTTTCTTGAATATCCTTGACGGACCATAATCCTTTTCAGGAATATCCTTGAAGGACGAGAGTCCTTTTCAAAAATATCCTTGACGGACCATAGTCCTTTTCAGGAATATCCTTAAAGGACGAGAGTCCTTTTCAGGAATATCCTTAAAGGACGAGAGTCCTTTTCAGGAATATCCTTAAGGGACGAGAGTCCTTTTCAGGAATATCCTTGACGGACCATAGTCCTTTTCAGGAATATCCTTGAATGATGATTGTACTTTTCAGGAATATGTTTGAAGGACGATAGTCCTTTTCAGGAATATCCTTAAAGTACGAGAGTCATTTTCAGGAATATCCTTGGAGGACGACAGTCCTTTTCAGGAATATCCTTGAAGGACGATAGTCCTTTTCAGGAATATCCTTAAAGGACGAGAGTCCTTTTCAGGAATATCCTCGAAGTACGACAGTCCTTTTCAGAAATATCTTTGAAAGACGAGAGTCCTTTTCAGGAATATCCTTGAAGGATGAGTCCTTTTCAGGAATATCCTTGAAGGACGAGATTCCTTTTCAAAAATATCCTCGACGGACCATAGTCCTTTTCAGGAATATCCTTGAAGGACGAGAGTCCTTTTCAGGAATATCCTTGAAGGACGAGAGTCCTTTTCAGGAATATCCTTAAAGGACGAAAGTCCTTTTCAGGAATATCCTTAAAGGACGAGAGTCCTTTTCTTGAATATCCTTGACGGACCATAATCCTTTTCAGGAATATCCTTGAAGGACGAGAGTCCTTTTCAAAAATATCCTTGACGGACCATAGTCCTTTTCAGGAATATCCTTAAAGGACGAGAGTCCTTTTCAGGAATATCCTTAAAGGACGAGAGTCCTTTTCAGGAATATCCTTAAGGGACAAGAGTCCTTTTCAGGAATACCCTTGACGTACCATAGTCCTTTTCAGGAATATCCTTGAATGATGATTGTACTTTTAAGGAATATGTTTGAAGGACGATAGTCCTTTTCAGGAATATCCTTAAAGGACGAGAGTCATTTTCAGGAATATCCTTGGAGGACGACAGTCCTTTTCAGGAATATCCTTGAAGGACGATAGTCCTTTTCAGGAATATCCTTAAAGGACGAGAGTCCTTTTCAGGAATATCCTCGAAGTACGACAGTCTTTTTCAGAAATATCTTTGAAAGACGAGAGTCCTTTTCAGGAATATCCTTGAAGGACGAGAGTCCTTTTCAGGAATATCCTTGAAGGACGAGATTCCTTTTCAGGAATATCCTCGACGGACCATAGTGCTTTTCAGGAATATCCTTGAAGGACGAGAGTCCTTTTCAGGAATATACTTGAAGGACGAGAGTCCTTTTCAGGAATATCCTTAAGGACGAGAGTCCTTTTCAGGAATATACTTAAAGGACGAGAGTCCTTTTCAGGAATATCCTTAAAGGACGAGAGTCCTTTTCAGGAATATCCTTAAAGGACGAGAGTCCTTTTCAGGAATATCCTTAAAGGACGAGAGTCCTTTTCAGGAATATCCTTGACGGACCATAGTCCTTTTCAGGAATATCCTTGAATGATGATTGTACTTTTCAGGAATATCCTTGAAGGACGATAGTCCTTTTCAGGAATATCCTTAAAGGACGAGAGTCATTTTCAGGAATATCCTTGGAGGACGACAGTCCTTTTCAGGAATATCCTTGAAGGACGATAGTCCTTTTCAGGAATATCCTTAAAGGACGAGAGTCCTTTTCAGGAATATCCTCGAAGTACGACAGTCTTTTTAAGAAATATCTTTGAAAGACGAGAGTCCTTTTCAGGAATATCCTTGAAGGACGAGAGTCCTTTTCAGGAATATCCTTGAAGGACGAGATTCCCTTTCAAAAATATCCTCGACGGACCATAGTCCTTTTCAGGAATATCCTTGAAGGACGAGAGTCCTTTTCAGGAATATCCTTGAAGGACGAGAGTCCTTTTCAGGAATATCCTTAAAGGACGAGAGTCCTTTTCAGGAATATCCTTAAAGGAGGAGAGTCCTTTTCAGGTATATCCTTGAAGTAGGACAGTCCTTTTCAGGAATATCCTTAAAGGACGAGAGTCCTTTTCAGGAATATCCTTAAAGGACGAGAGTCCTTTTCAGGAATATCCGTAAAGGACGAGAGTCCTTTTCAGGAATATCCTTAAGGGACGAGAGTCCTTTTCAGGAATATCCTTGACGGACCATAGTCCTTTTCAGGAATATCCTTAAAGGACGAGAGTCCTTTTCAGGAATATCCTCGAAGTACGACAGTCTTTTTCAGAAATATCTTTGAAAGACGAGAGTCCTTTTCAGGAATATCCTTGAAGGACGAGAGTCCTTTTCAGGAATATCCTTGAAGGACGAGATTCCTTTTCAAAAATATCGTCGACGGACCATAGTCCTTTTCAGGAATATCCTTGAAGGACGAGAGTCCTTTTCAGGAATATCCTTGAAGGACGAGAGTCCTTTTCAGGAATATCCTTAAGGACGAGAGTCCTTTTCAGGAATATCCTTAAAGGACGAGAATCCTTTTCAGGAATATCCTTAAAGGACGAGAGTCCTTTTCAGGAATATCCTTAAGGGGACGAGAGTCCTTTTCAGGAATATCCTTGACGGACCATAGTCCTTTTCAGGAATATCCTTGAATGATGATTGTACTTTTCAGGAATATCCTTGGAGGACGACAGTCCTTTTCAGGAATATCCTTGAAGGACGATAGTCCTTTTCAGGAATATCCTTAAAGGACGAGAGTCCTTTTCAGGAATATCCTCGAAGTACGACAGTCTTTTTTAAGAAATATCTTTGAAAGACGAGAGTCCTTTTCAGGAATATCCTTGAAGGACGAGAGTCCGTTTCAGGAATATCCTTGAAGGACGAGATTCCCTTTCAAAAATATCCTCGACGGACCATAGTCCTTTTCAGGAATATCCTTGAAGGACGAGAGTCCTTTTCAGGAATATCCTTGAAGGACGAGAGTCCTTTTCAGGAATATCCTTAAAGGACGAGAGTCCTTTTCAGGAATATCCTTGAAGTAGGACAGTCCTTTTCAGGAATATCCTTAAAGGACGAGAGTCCTTTTCAGGAATATCCTTAAAGGACGAGAGTCCTTTTCAGGAATATCCTTAAAGGACGAGAGTCCTTTTCAGGAATATCCTTAAGGGACGAGAGTCCTTTTCAGGAATATCCTTGACGGACCATAGTCCTTTTCAGGAATATCCTTAAAGGACGAGAGTCCTTTTCAAGAATATCCTTAAAGGACGAGAGTCCTTTTCAGGTATATCCTCGAAGTTCGACAGTCCTTTTCAGAAATATCTTTGAAAGACGAGAGTCCTTTTCAGGAATATCCTTGACGGACCATAGTCCTTTTTAGGAATATCCTTGAAAGACGAGAGTCCTTTTCAGGAATATCATTGACGGACCATAGTCCTTGTCAGGAATATCCCTGAAGGACGAGAGTCATTTTCAGGAATATCCTTAAATGACGAGAGTCCTTTTCAGGAATATCCTTGACAGACCATAGTCCTTTTCAGGAATATCCTTGAAGGACGAGAGTCCTTTTCAGGAATATCCTTTAAGGACGAGAGTCCTTTTCAGGTATATCCTTGAAGTAGGACAGTCCTTTTCAGGAATATCCTTAAAGGACGAGAGTCCTTTTCAGGAATATCCTTAAAGGACGAGAGTCCTTTTCAGGAATATCCTTAAA